>CAUYQU010033143.1:0-63451 GCA_963574635.1 Cheracebus regulus
CACATAATTGTCAGATTTACTTGGATTGAAATAAAGGAGAAAATACTAAGGGCAGCCAGAGAGAAAGGCCAGGTTACCCATAAAGGGAAGCCTGTCAGACTCACAGCAGATCTCTCAGTAGAAACTGTACAAGCCAGAAGAGAGTGGGGGTTAATATTTAACATCCTTAAAGAAAAAAACTTTCAACCCGGAATTACATATCCAGCCAAACTGAGTTTTACAAGCCAAGGAAAAATAAAATTTTTTTGCAAATAAGCAAAAACTCAGAGACTTCATTACCACCAGGCCTGTTTTGCAACAACTTCTGAAAGAAGTACTATATACAGAAACGAACAACCAGCATCAGTTATCCTAAAAACTTATCAAAAGGTAAAGAATATTACAACAATGAAGAATTTACATCAACTAACGGGCAAATAGCTAGTTAGTCTTAAATAACAGTATTAAATTCACATATATCAATATTAAGCCTAAACTTAAAGGGATTAAATGCCCCAATCAAAACACACAGTTAGACAAACTGAATAAAAAGTTAAAACCCATCGGTACGTTGTATTCAGACCTTTCTTATAGGCAAGAACACACAAAGACTTAACATAAAGGGATGGAGGAAGATTCACCAACCTAATGGACAGCAAAAAAAAAAAAAAAAAAAAAAAAAACCCGATTTGAACGCGGACCTGGAACAAGCAAATTTAATATTTACAGAACATACCACCCCATATCCACAAAACATATGTTTTTTTCAATATTATATCATACCTATTCTAAAAGTGATCACATAATAGGAAATAAATCACTTTTTAGTAATTGCATAAGCATTTCACAGATTTAAATGAAATCCTGAGCAATACAGCAAGATTCTTGTTCTCTCTCCCTCTTTCTTTTTTCTCTTTTATTCTACTCTAAAAAAGAAAAGAAAGGTACTCGTCTAAAGGACAGGGTGTAGTCTTCATTGTGGAAACCAATGAGCCCCTTTAATCTCTTGTGTGGATAATATGTTACAATTAAAGGAAATAGCATTGGACTTGTATTCATTTTAAAATGGCATTAAAGCATAAATATGCTAAAGAGATAAAAGATGGTACATGCTGAAAGAATTCTGTTACAAATTGTTCAGGGTTTTTGCCTTACATCACAGAAACACAGAAAACAAAATTATCTTTCAAATCAGAATTCAAAAAGTTTATAATCTTTCAATTGCTTATATAGCACATTCTACAAAATATTGAAAACCAAATATGCTGTGTTACAGGCAAGTTTATCTGAGTTAGAAAAATCTAAATTATTCAGTTTATCTTGACACTTTTACACTATAGAATATTTTCCATCTAGGCCAAAATATGATATCTGTTACTTAGATAGATGTGACCTAAAATCACATAAGCTGTTTACTTGTAGGGTTAAATAGCTATTTCTTGTACTATAATATAAAGTAGTAAATGTCTCTTATAGCAACCGCATGTATTCAAATATAATGTGGGCCTTTCCAGAAGAAACATTTGTGAAATAAGTCTTCCAATTTTCTTTGAGCTTCCTTATTAAATAAAAATTGTATTTGCTTTATTGTCTAAAATGTTAGAGGCTTTGCAGAGGTTTCATACAACTTAAGACAGGTTTCTTATTTTTACTGCAAATTTGAATAATATTGTAAGCATACACAATTTTAATATTTAGGAGGAATTTATTTAAATTCAGAACACAATAAAATATAATTATTGATGAAAACAAAATCAGTGGTTGCAAGGGGTTAGAGAAGGAGGGATGAACAGGCAGTGCACAGGCTGTTTAGGCAGTGAAACGATTCTGTATGATACCAGAATGGGGAACACATGTCATTAAACACTTGTTAAAACCCACAGAATGTAAATGTGTAACACCAAGAGTGAGCCCTAAGGTAAACTATGGACTTTGGGTGACAATGTGTGAAGGCAGCTTTATCAGTTCTAACATAGTACCATAATGGTGTGGAATGTTCATAGCAGAGGAGGCCATGCAGGCACAGGGGCAGGGAGTGTATGAGAACTGGCCCTACTTTGTGTTCAGTTTTGCTGTGATCCTACAACTGCTTTAAAAATTAAAGTTGGGGCCAGGCGGGGTGGCTCATGCCTGTAATCTCAGCACTTTGAGAGGCCAAGGCGGGAAGATCACCAGAGGTCAGGAGTTCGAGACCAGCCTGGCCAACATGGTGAAACCCCATCTCTATTAAAAATACAAAATTAGGCTGGACGCGGTGGCTCACGCCTGTAATCCCAGCACTTTGGGAGGCTGAGGTGGATGGATCACGAGGTCAGGAGTTCGAGACCAGCCTGGCCAATGTGGTAAAACCCCATCTCTACTGAAAATGCAAAAATTAGCAGGGCATGGTGGCACGCACCTGTAATCCCAGCTACTCAGGAAGCTGAGGCAGGGGAATCACTTGAACCCAGCAGGTGGAGGTTGTAGTGAGCTGAGATTGCGCCACTGCACTCCAGCCTGCGCGACAGAGCTAGACTCCATCTTAAAAAAAAAGACAAAAGGAGCCGGGTGTAGTGGTGTGTGCGTGTAATCCCAGCTACTCAGGCAGCTGAGGCAGGAAAATCACTCGAACCCGGGAGGCAGAGGTTGCAGTGAGCTGAGACCACACCATTGCACTCTGGCCTGGGTAAAAACAGCAAAACTCTTGTCTCAAAAAAAAAAAAAAAAAGAAGTCAGCAGGGTGCAGTGGTCTGCAGTCCCAGCACTTTGAGTGAGATTGCTTGAGCCCAAGAGTTCAAGACTGGCCAGGCAACAAGGTAAGACCTCATCTCTATAAAAAATACAAAAATTAGCCAGGCAGGGTGGCTCACACTTGTCCCAGCTGTTCAGGAGGTGGAGGCTGCAATGAGCTGTGGTCATGCCACTGCATTCTACCCTGGGCTAGAGAGTGAGACCTTGTCTCTAAAGAAAGAAGCAATGCTTCTAATATTTACACTTTTTTAAAAGATAAAGAAAAATAAAATGGCTATTTAAGATATTGGCTAGTTCCTATGATATTGGGTTATCAGAATTTAACATCCACATTCATGTCACTAATGTCCACATTGCTAAATTTGACTGGCTTTAAAGAAATAAACAGTAAAAAAAAAAAAAAAAAGATATAAGTTCATATTGACCTTCCTAGTTCTGGCCTTAATCTCTATCTAAAAGAATACTGACCAGTATTTGCATATTATGAGACTATTGCTCTATAAATAATTTTGATATAATTCAGAAGAATGGGGGACATTCTTTAAACAAAAGAATTTGTTACAACTATCCAGTTTTGTAAGCAAACCTTTGTATTTAGTATTGTTCTGTGTTGTCATATCTACATATTGGGTAGGAAAAACAGCCAAACCAGAACTGAGCAGTTCTGTTTAACTATAAGCTACTTTGCATATTGTTATTAAATCACCACCTATAAATCAGGTTAACTCTAACTCAGCCCAAAACACAGCATCCTGACGACAAAACTCAGGTAAGAGACTTTTCTCTAGAGTGGCCCTTGAGGAAGAATAAGAACATGATTTTTTAATTTTAAGTTCTGGGGTACATGTTCAGATCATGCAGGATTGTTACATAGGTATACACATGCCATGGTGATTTGCTGCCTCCATCCCCTCATCATCTACATTAGGTATCTCTCCTAATCTTATCCCTCCCCAATCTCCCCATCCCCTGCTATCCCTTCCTTACCTCCCCATCCCCAACAGACCCCAGTGTGTGATGTTCCCCTCCCTGTGTCCATGTGTTCTCATTGTTCAACACCCACTTATGAGTGAGAACATGTGGTGTTTAGTTTCCTGAAGAATGTGATTTTTAAGAAAATCGCTAGGCACAATTGATAAATACTGAATTTTGTCAGCTATCTGATTATTCCATTATCTTAAACTCAATTATTGGCCATATAGTGGAAGATCCAGGTTTTGCTGGCAATTAAATCATCTAGAAGAGCAGAAGGAGTTTTAATTTGAAAGTCAGGACACTAGGTTCTGGCCCCTGCTCTGCTACTAGCTTTGTAACCTCAGCAACATATCACAACCTATGAGGAATTTCTAAGCTTCCTCCCAGCTCTCACATTCCATAATTCAATTACATCTGCAGTTACAGCTGTTTATTTCTTACTTGCTACATGTCTTTTGTATCTCTGAAATTTGAAGCTTTTATGCTCAGCAGAGCACCCAGAATCTCTTAGGATTTAATCATTAAGACCTCATCATTTATTTCCCAGAATTGCTCTAAGACAGAACCTGAGATTTTCCCAAGATAGGTGTGTTTGTTAGCTGTGCCTGTATCTGGAACCATGGAGCCCCAGCACTACCAACCTGTGTTGCTTTTTAAAAAAAAACTTATACTCGATTCCTACAAACACATCCAGACCCTTCTAGGCTTTCTATCTCGAGTCTCCTTGTTTCTGCATTTTATTTCATTTTCTTACTATGTTGTCTTAAATTTTCTTCTTTGAATAAAAGGTGATCATATTTAAATGCTGCCACATTGATTAGTGAATTTATTGGAAATGCTCGACAGAAGAAACTTCTCATCAGTGTGTCTCCAGAGACACCATGCTCTTTTCTCAAGAATTATGCAGCGGATTGTTAAAACCTAGTAAATTTTAATTACCTGTGGCATATACAAATTACTCAGATTTCATCTGGGTCAAGATTTAAGATATTGTTTACATGATCTTTTAGGGTAAAAAAAAACCATCACTAAAATAATGATTTTGTGTAATTAAGTTTGATGATGACACCTGCTTTGCTTTTTGGTAACCCGTTCATCCATTTTGGCTTGTTAACTACGGCAACAAGGCTCTGCTGGTGTCAGAAATGCAGTAACACAGGCTCCACACCCATTTGCCACCGTTTTGCAACTTCTGCCATACCCATTCTTTCTCTCTTACCCTTTAGAATTCCTAGCTTGGGAATTTCCTAATGCGTTTCTCTCAGCAACTTTTCCTTTTTGACAGAATCCTGGCCAATTTTTAATTTTCCAGAGATTTTTGTTTTGTTAGTTTCTTTAGGTCATTTGGTCAGTAATTTGGAATCTTTCATTTCCTGTTCCTCTGTTTTGATTTAAATTGGACCTATCCCACTTATCTCATCCCCCCAGCCCCATCCCTTTTAAGAAGAGCTTTTCCTGGCATTGACTTCTTTTCCAGCCTCTTTCACCATGACTTACTATAACCCTGTAACCCCGGCCACTCCTCCCTCCCGGCACCCCTGCCCCTGCAGCCCTGGCTGTTTCCCTGCTCCCCTGACCTTCCTCCTTGAATTGTGGTCTTAGGGGCTGCTCCTCCCACTACACAGTGCAGCCTGCCCAGGTTTTGGTGTACTTAGGTAGAGGAATAAGTGCCAATATTATCTAATCTTGCCCTAAACATTAGGACTGGTGGGTGCACGTGAGTGTGTGTGTGTGTGTGTGTGTGTGTGTGTGTTTAGTATGACAATCACAGGTAATAACCCCTCACTCCTAAAGATGTTGAAAAATTAACTTGCTGAGAAATTAATGCCATAGTTCCTTCTTTGATGGAAGCCCACAATTAGACTTCACACTGCTTTTCCTTTTCTGTTTCAGGTAAGTTTTTCATCTCTCAACACAGGTGTTTAGGATAGATCAGTGTTGCGACTCTACAGTGTTAAGGAAAACATAAACCAGGTTTTCTATAAGGTGCAGTTTAGGAAGGAACGCTACATAAGCATTCATTCATCTCCAAAGAAAGGAAAGAGGCAAATGCTGGGTGCATTATATGCACAGTCACCCCTCTGAAAGGTGGGGGGGTTGGGTGCAGGACTCCCCTCAGATACCAAAATCCACAGAGGTCCAATTTATAGAAAATAACATAGCACTTCCATGTAACCTACGCGCAGCCTCTCACACACTTTCAATCATCTCTAGGCTACTTGTAAATACCTAATACGATGTACATTCTATAAACAGTTGTTACATTGTATTTACAGGATAATGACAAGAAAAAATGTCTGTGCATATTCACTACCCATGCTGCCATCCCTTTTTTTCCCCCCTCAATATTTTCCACCCACAGTTGGTTGAATCTGCAGATGTGGAACTCACCGATACGGAGAGTCAACTGTTGTTTTTTTCCACTTTATCCTCACAAGCACCCTGCAGAATAGTTAGTAGCTCAATTGGACATGGGGAAAAGCAAAAGCACAGAGAGGTTAAGACACTTGCCTAAGGACACATAGCTAGGACAGGGTAAGGCCATATTGAAACTTGAGGGTGTTATGACTGAGAGAAAAAGCTTTTTCTACAACACTACTCTGCCTCCCAGTTAACTGGCTACACTGCAGTGCCTCCATAAAATCTGTTGTTGCTATGTGATTACGGTCAAAGGCAAAAAGTAACAGTGGTTTAAAACAGGAGACGGACGTAGAACTATTCACAAAGAAGAAATGCGTTGGGGTGGGATCTCCTGGGTTACACTGCTTCATCCTTGAGTTCTACAAAAACAGACACAGAAAACCAACAAAACCTAATTACAGGCTGGGTGAGTGGCTCATGCCTGTAATCCCAGTGCTGTGGGAGGCTGACTTGGGAGGATCATTTGAAACTAGGAGGGTTAAGATCAGCCTAGGCAACAAAGCAAGACCCCATCTCTGCAAAAATAAAAAATAAAAAGTTATCCAGGCATGGTGGTGCACACCTGCAGTCCTAGGTACTCAGGAGGCTGAGGCAGAGGATCACTCGAGCCCAGGAGTTTGAGGCTGCAGTGAGCCATGATCACATCACCGCACTCTAGCCTGGCTGACAGAGAAAGACAGTGTCTCTAAAAATAAAAATATAGAATAAGTAAAAACTTTAAAAACCTAAACATAGATGCACTTTACTCGTCGTATTTACAGTTCTACATATGTAAAAATTTGTAAATTGATTTTGTTTTAAATGTGTAAGAGAAATTTCTCACCTAAAGAAGTCCCACAGTAAACATTTAAGAGCAAATGATTCCTTGTGTTTTCGGTTTTCCCTCTAGCACTTCAGGCATTATTTAAGAAGGCTATGCCTCTGAGTTTGCATGATCATTAGCTAGCTCTTAATTTCCCTAGCATATATTTGAATACTGTGGTGTTTCAGTGTTCCCCCCCACTGCCCCCCCTCCCTGCACCTTTTTATTTGCACCTGCCTTCACGATCACCATTATGCATGTGTTCCACCTGTACTATTATCTACTCACTCTTTTTCTTTAAATCAAATCATGTTTTCTTACTCAAGTAAATTAAGTTTTAAGAGGAACTTTGGCCAGGCGTAGTGGCTCACACCTGTAATCCCAGCACTTTGGGAGGCTGAGGCCGGCAGATCACAAGGTCAGGAGATCGAGACCATCATGACCAACATGGTGAAACCCTGTCTCTACTAAAAATACAGAAATTAGCTGGGTGTGGTGGTGGGTGCCTGTAGTCCCAGCTACTTGGGAGGCTGAGGCAGGAGAATCACTTGAACCAGGGAGGCGGAGGTTGTAGTGAGCTGAGAGCATGACTCAGCACTCCAGCCTGGTGACAGAGCAAGACTCTGTCTCCAAAAAAAAAAAAGCTTTATATCACTACCATAAATGTGAAATTACTAGAACTCACAATAAATAGAAGTTAGTAAAGATACTGAATTCTAGCTGGATGCTATTGCTTGTTGAAGGCTTTGATTTCAGGAGGATTAGAAAGCATTTTAAGCCAGGCACAGTGGCTTCCTGTGTATGATCCCAGCTCTTGGGGAGGCTGAGGGAGGTGGATTGCCTGAGCCCAGGAGTTTGAGACCAGCCTGGGCAACATGGCACGACTCTGTCCCTACAAAAAATACAAAACTTAGCCAGGTGTGGCGATGCCTGCCTATGGTCCCAGCTGCTTGGGAGGCTGGGGCAGGAGGAGTGCTTGAACCTGGGAACTTGAGGCTCCAGTGAGCCATGATCGCACCACTGCCCTCCAGCCTGGGTGACAGAGCCACACCTGTCAAAAATAAAAATAAAGGAAAGAAAGAGAAGAAAATAAAAAGAAAGAATTCTAGTGGTGTGGTGTGGAAGACACATTCTTAGCAGACTAAGGTTGTATCTTTGTAACCACAAGGATTGAAAGAGAATTGAAGGAGTGTAACTTTCTCACAAGGCAATTCAATGTTATTTAGTTCTGTTTCTGTGTACCACCAAAAATCCTCTTACTACACACAACATATAACACCATCTTGTTGTCCACATGAGCTCAGAAATTAGTCATCAAAGCAGAAAAGTCTTTGAAACATTGATCTCCAAGAAAGTAGATTATATCTGCTCTGTTTTGATCTGACCAAATTGATAAACTTGGTTATGTTTGCAGATTAAAGAGGAAATGATGGACAACAGAAGCAACTCCAGTCTGCCTGACAAACTTCCTATCTTCTCCAATTCTGCTTGCTTGCCAATGACCAGGGCCTTCTATCTGGAGCCCACGGTCACTTTCCACCTGCACTCGGAGGCCCCAGTGCCGTCCCCTTATTCTGAGGAGCTGCCACTGCTGCCTTTTCCCAGTGACTCCCCGATCATGGGAAATTATGGTGAACCCTGTCCCTTCTCTTTCCCGATGCCTTATCCAAATTACAGAAGGTGTGAGTACTCCTATGGACCGGCCTTCATCCGGAAAAGGAATGAGCGGGAAAGGCAGCGGGTGAAATGTGTCAATGAAGGCTACGCCCAGCTCCGTCATCATCTGCCAGAGGAGTATTTGGAGAAGCGACTCAGCAAAGTGGAAACCCTCAGAGCTGCGATCAAGTACATTAACTACTTGCAGTCTCTTCTGTACCCTGATAAAGCCAAGGCCAAGAATAACCCTGGAAAATGTTCCTCCATGATAGCAACCACCAGCCACCATGCTGACTCTATGTTCAGAATTGAGTCAGTGTTTCCAAATAGAAGTGAATAATATCACAAAATGGGGTCTCTTACAGCCTCGTTCGATAATTTTTCCTGAATGTAATTTCTGTGTGGGCAGGAAATAGCTCAAATGCTAACCTATGCTGGGTATTACTCAATTGTACTAAACATGATCTCATGTAGATTGAGGAGCTGCTTTGCTTATGTCTTTCATGAACTCTAGGGGAGCAGGGGGCCCCAGACTCTCTGCATGTCTCACCCAGCCCATCTCACACGCTTGGCCAGGGACTCAGGTATGAGAAGGTTCATGGAAGCCTGTAAAGTGTGTGCTGGTCATCTCTTCACCAAAGCTTCATGCTGAGCAATCACAATGAACCGCCCTTCATTTGTCAACATTTGGAGATTTTTTTAGAGAGTATGTTTTGCATCTTATTTTTGTGGGCAACACTTTTCTTACCAGCAAGAACACAGCCCAAGGAAGGGACCCAGTAACCTTCCAAAACCCAAACTGCTGCCTGCGGTGAGGGCCCAGGGTCCTCCATGGAGAAGACAGGCATCTTCCTTTCCCACCAGGAAGGAGTCAGCCTAGAGCCCCTGGAGATTTTTATTTACTGGGGATTGACAAGAAGTCACCACCATGGGAAAGTGTCTTGGGGCTAATGCAAAAGTAGTTGACAAAACCTTGTTATTATTTGAAATTATTTCACATGCATCATTTTCCTGCATGTAGACTTCCTCAGGCAGCTTAGTATAGGGTTTATGAAGGCAGGCCTGCATTTGCAGTATAACTCTGCTACCTCTTCTCTAGGTCTTGGTTCTTCTCCACAAAATGAGAACAGCAGTTCTCATGTGTTTATGATGATGATTAACAGAACTTGACATATAGTAAGTATTTATAATCTCTAAAAACATTTATTTAGAGATGGGGGTCTTGCTATGTTGCCCAGGTTGGTCTCGAACTTTTAGCCTCAAGCTATCCTCCCACCCGTCTCCTAAGGTGTTGGGATTACAGGTGTGAGCCACTGTGCTTAGCCATCATTACTGATTATTATTATCATTATCTTGTCTATAACATCACCATTCTCTAGGTTCTCTAAGCAAGAAAACCTGGAGCTGCCAGGCCTTCCCGTCATACCTGGGAAGGACAGTACCTGCCCGGAATCTTGGAGTCTGCTTTCAAAATGTGTCTATTTCTGCTTCCACGGCCAGCTTCAGCTCTTCTTTCTCCTTTAACTCCCAGGTTCCATGTGTCCCCAGGCCCAGTCAAGAACCTGTCTACCACACACTATCACACTCACCTTCACTGCTATGCTTCTGTGAAGTCTTTGCCAACTTCCTATCCCAGCTGTTACTTGTTCCTTTATTTCGTATAAATACTTCTCTTGTGGCTGCTATCCTGCTATCTTTAGACACTTTACACACCTGTCTTCTTCAGTAGACTGCAAGCTCCTTGAAGATGATTCAACCAGCCTTATTCATCCTATATTCCCAGTACCCAGCAAAGCACCTTGAATCACGAAGGTGCCCGTGAATATCTGTTGTTACTATTTTCTCACTCCAACCCCGTCACCTGTGTCTGGGTCATTGGTAGCAGTCTCCTGTCTGGCCTCCTGGGCTATGTTCTCAACAGGCTTCACCCTCACTCTCTCTGACAGTATTTCATGTCACTTTGTCACTTAAGCTGCGTGATGACTTCTGAATGCCACCTTGTTTAAATTTATCAGCTTAGTTTTCAAAGCTCCCTACTGCAAAACAAAGCAGCAAACATAAGAAGCCACGTTTTCTCATCTCTGTTTGCCAGCAACATTTCACAAAGCCCCTGACTCTTACCTCGGGCAGCTATTTCGCTCTCGGGAAAGATGCTTTGCAGACACAACGGGACAGAGTACACGCCCCTCTTCCTCCTCCACACCATCTCCTGAGTCACTAAATTCCTTAAAAGAACACGGAATATTATGCAGCCATAAAAAACGATGAGTTCACATCCTTTGTAGCGACTTGGATGAATCTGGAAGCCATCATTCTCAGCAAACTGACAAGAACAGAAAGCCAAACACCACATGTTCTCACACATAGGTGGGTGTTGAACAATGAGAACACGTGGACTCAGGGAGAGGATCATCACACGCTGGGGGCAGTTAGTGGGGAGGGGCTAGGGGAGGGACAGCGGAGGGTGGGGAGGGAGGGAGGGAGGGATAACATGGGGAGAAATGCTGGATATAGTATAAAGTAAAATTTTTTAATTAAAAAAAAAAAAGATCGAGTTTTGGCCTTTTCTTGTACATAAGATAACGTCTGATAGGGTTAGCGATGATGCCTCTGTATCTATAACCAGAATTACTCTCACATCCAAACGCTGATGGGTTCAGTACGTGTTCAGAACATAGCACGTACTGAACCCATTTCCCCAAACAGAAAATCAGTCTTGCAAAGGTATCCTCTCTTCTCTCTTGCGTCCTACCTACACTGGAATATTCTCTTTTTCCCCTCCTCCATTGAAATCCCACTGTCTCATTCAAGAATCCTTCTTTCACGGCCAGAGACTTCATGGGTCTTTCTTAAACTCTAACTTTGTGTGCCAAATAACTCAGCCTCGGTATACGGTCCTGGGCAGCAGTCCTTCTCCCGACTATGAAGTTATGCTCTGGGAGAGCAGTCATCAGTTGAGAGGCTTTTGATTGCAAGTAAGAAAAGGCCCAATCTAGAGTGGCATAATCAGTAAGGGGGAATTATTGGCTCACATAGCTGAGGCCCAGCGCAGCACTGCCTGCAGGAAAGACTCAATCCTATCACTGAGAATCTATTTTCAGCTGGGTGTGGCGGCACATGTCTGTGGTCTGAGCACCTCGGGAGACTGAGGCAAAAGGATCCCTTGAGCCCAGGAATTTGAGGCCAGCCTGGGCAACCCTGTCTCAAAACAAACAAACAATTTGTGAGGTCTATCCTCTCTTTCTCTGGGAATTGCTTCAGTGTCCCTAAAAGCCTGTCAGAGGCTCTCAGAACAATCTGCTTTCTTGTTCAGGCGTAGGAAGAAAGAGAAAGCTGGGATTCCTAACCAAAGCCTCCAGATTCCTGCTGACTGGAGAGGTTCAGGAACATGCCCCTGTCTAACCAACCGCTGGGCTGGATGGGTATGGAAGGGGTGGCTGTCACCCACTCTACTCCTGGAGCTGGCCCTGGCCTCCCTATCCACATGGATCTGCCAACCCAAACAGGACCTGGAAGAAGGTAGAAATGGATGTGGGGGAGACACCTCCAAACATGCCTGCATAATAGGCACATAACCAGTGTACAATGACTGTCAGAGGCCTCCAAGTCCCAGCCCCTCCCACGAGCGGAATCTGGACTTCTGTTCCTTTGTC
The DNA here is from genome assembly GCA_963574635.1 of Cheracebus regulus. Classification (NCBI taxonomy): domain Eukaryota; kingdom Metazoa; phylum Chordata; class Mammalia; order Primates; family Pitheciidae; genus Cheracebus; species Cheracebus regulus. The sequence goes on from CAUYQU010033143.1 coordinate 12,217, forward strand.
ACCAGTGTCCCTCTCTCACTCCAAGTGGTCCCAACACCTCAGCTCTTCAACAGAGTCCTGCCTGTTACAAACAGGCCCACACCTTTGGTTATTTTGGTTTAGACGAGGGACAAATTCTATCCTAGAGTCCCCAGGCTGCCAGTGGCTCCCCCCTCCGCCCACCTTTAGCATGTGCAGGGAGGAGACCCTAAGTTTCTGCGGAGGTGGCTCCTCCCTCACAGGAGTCCCCTGGATCCACCACCACTGACTCTTCTAGCAGTGGGCACACGGAGCTTTGGAGAACTGAGGTCACACTGGCCTTTCTCTCTCCCTCTTCCTCCTCCTCCTCTCTTTAAAGGGAAGCCTGGAGAACACCCCCTCCCCGTCTGTCCCCCCATCTGCCTCCCAAGGCCTCCTACCCTGCTCTCCACCCGCTCAGTGCACTCACTGGCCACAGACCACAGCGTCCCCAGGCTGCATCCATGGCGACTGGCCTGGCAACCAGGAGTTGGTCGGTTGGGCTGAGGCCCTGAGCCCCAACTATCAGAAGGTGCCTGAGGCCAAGGTAGAGGCTGAGAGTTTGGGGCCGTGGGTAAGTCCCTTTGGGGGTCAGACCTGTGGACATGGGCAGGGACAGACCCTCACCAGGCTCTGGCAGGCTGCGGCAGTGCGGCTTGATCGGGGGCCCCGGGTAGCAGCTGTCTCCGCTGAACGTGGCTATAAAGGGGGTGGGCAGCCCTGAGATCGCAGCTCACCTGGGGCCAGAACGAGCCTTGCACGTGGACGGGGACAAGGAAGGAGGAAAAACACTAATAGAAGCCGAGCTGCTGAATGCACCAGGTGCTTTCTGTGTAGTCTATCCTGCGTTAACTGGAGGGCAGAGGTTAAGTGAGCACGCCGCCAGCAGGCTATGAGGAAGGATTTGAAGCTGGGCTGCTCTCAACTCACAGCTCTTGCTCTTACAATCCCTTCCCTGTTTCCTGAGTGAGGGTTGCCAAGGCAGATGACTCAAAGAGGAAACTATGGGAGTTTGTGGGAGCAGGTGGGGCATGGACTCAGCTGTCCCCAGAGGCAGCTAACCGCAGAGCTGAGCCCTGCCTTGCCCAGGCGGCTGCCGCTGGCTTTGAGCTGCAGCTCAGGTAATGGTGGTGCTTGTTCTCAGGTGATCCTCTGAAGGCCATGGAATCCTCCACAGGGCCCAGGATGCCTTTGCTCAAATACTGCAGCGTGGCCACGAGCCTCAAGGCCCCTGGCTGGGACAGTGCTGCTCCACCCTGGGACCTCTCCTTCACCTACCCCGTTGCCCTCCAAGTGCCCTGGCTCATTGGGCACAAGCCCTTCACAAGGTACCTGTCTCTGCTCCCTTAGGGGAAGCAGGTGCTCCTTTTTCCTTTGTTCCTGACTGTTGGTGGTAACCCTTGGTGGAGAGACTTGCTTCCTGAGAAGGCAGAAAGGGTTCTTCGCTGTTTGGCGTATGATTGGCCTGTCTGCATGGGGTCTGCCACTCCAGCCTCCTCAGTGCTCCCAGAACCCTCCAGCGTTGACCTGGATTTTGTCCCACTTGGAGCAGAGCTGCAGAGGCTGCAGTTGGCATGAGTGAGAGAAGGCAGTTTGGGATGGCTAGTTACCAAGGTTGTAGCTCATTTTACCATCAACAATGAGACTTGGCCGGGTGCAGTGACTCACGCCTGTAAACCCAGCACTTTGGGAGGCCGAAGCAAGCAGATCACTTGAGGTCAGGAGTTTGAGACCAGTCTGACTAACATGCAAAACCCTGTCTACTAAAAATACAAAAAAAAATTAGCTAGGCATGGTGGCACACACCTGTAATCCCAGCTACTTGGGAGGCTGAGGCAGGAAAATTGCTTGAACTCGGGAGGTGGAGGTTGAGGTTGCAGTGAGCTGAGATCACGCCACTGTACTCGAGCCTAGGCAACAGAGCTAGACTCCATCTCAAAACAAAACAAAACAAAACAAAAAAACAATGAGAGTTGCTCTGGCACCATATGGGAAATCAGCTAAGGTGGGATCTCCAGGCCCTTCTTCAGGTTCCCTCAGTACCCCTCCTTTGTCTAGGATTTTCCTGAATGGGATCTTCGGTCCACTCACTAAAGGTGGATACAAGAGGGCAAAGGCCCCGCAGCCTATACGCACCTGCGAGTGTGCAAGCTCCAGGGACTCGCCTTCATCTGCCTGATGCATTCTGCCCACATGGGGCACGTGCCAGCTTGAATGACCCTTAATGGCTCCCTTTCGTGATTCACCTGGTGGACCATCCTGTTCAAGGCCAGAGTTAAGCACTGGATTTTAGATGCCAACGAGCACAGGAGGGAGGCTGAGGAGGGGCTGAAGGCAGCTCAGCATGGGCCTGCAGGGGCTCCTCAGCACAAACGGCCTGGGTGCTGTGACGGCCTGTTGATGGCAGCAGGAGGCAGACAGGCCCCGTTTGCATTCAGCCATGCCCACAAAGTAAAACGGCTTCTTCCAAAACCCAAACCCTGACTCAACAACTCTCCTAGGCCAACTGGCCCTGACCACAACATTTTCCGGGACTAGCATCTCCTTCTTCTGCCCCACAGCCCCTTAGCTCCTCTGGGTTGTCCCTCCCCAAACACTTCCTCCTCCCTCTAACCCCACAGCACCAAGAGGCATTACAATTTTGCCCCACTGGTATTACCAGCGGGATCCAAGATTCCACATGTCATCCTGGGATCCCACACACCACCTTAGGATTTACTTTCCTGGCACTCTTTTCTTTTCTTTGTTTGATAGGGTGTCTCTGTCGCCCAGGCTGGAGTGCAATGGTGCCATCTCAGCTCACTGCAACCTCTGCCTCCCAGGTTCAAGCACTCCTCCTACCTCAGCCTCCCAAGTAACCGGGACCACAGGCTCACACTACCACACCCAGCTAATTTTTTGTATTTGGTAGAGATGAGGTTTCACCATGTTGCCGAGACTGGTCTTGAACTCCTGAGCACAAGTGATCCATCCGCGTCAGCATCCCAAAATGCTGGGATTACAGGTGTGAGCCACACTTTTCCAGTCTGTGGTCTAGTGTCAGAAAGCATTAATTAACTTGAATATATCAAGGTGAATTACCTTTTGGTTGCCTTGAACCAACTCTCAATCCACCAAGGATGGTTCCCCTCACTGTCCTCTCCTTCTGCCCCTCCCAGAGGTTTACCTTATCCTTGTGGAAGTCATAGATTGCCACTTTCCACGTGGATTTCTGTTCCACCTGCCTCATGTACTGTGGTGCGCCTCAGATCTAACTGCGAAACGTTTCTTGACGTGTTTAGAGCTTGTTGCTCTCCATCCATCACTCCATTGCTTTTTTCCAGCTATGCCTCTTCTTGCCCGTGTCTTCACACTGCCAGCCTCGCATGTCAGGGGCCTGGCTGGCTGGGAAGAGCTGGAGATGCTGCCAACACATGGGTCCTGGCAAGAAGGGAAGCAGATGGCTTTTACTACAGGGCTCAAATAAAGGCCGCTCCCGAGGCAAGTCCCTAACCCCCAGCATCTCCCTGGCATGCTCTTCTGGGTGGCCCTGTCATACCCGACACGTCTTAGCTGTGCGCGTCCCGCAGGCTGGTTTCTTGGATAAGCACAGCTCTCCCATTGCCATGCTGTAGAAGTGAACATGAAATACGAGTGAGTATATTAGTTTGCTAGGGCTGCATAGCAAAGTGCTGCAAACGGAGTGGCTTAAATCACAGAAATCTATCCTCTCCCATTTCTGGAGGCTAGAGGTCCAGGGTTGGCAGGGCTGGTTCCCTCTGGGAGCTGTGAGGAAGAACCATTCCCATGTCCTGCTTCTGGCTTCTCATGGCTTGCTAGCAGGCGTTGGTGTCCCTCAGCTTATAGAAGCATCACCTTGATCTCTGCCTTTCCCTTCACAGGGCTTTCTCCCTGAGTGTGTCTGCCCACATTTCCTCCTTTATAAGGACATCAATCACACTGGATTAGGGACCTGCCATATTCAGTCCTCGTCTTAACTAATTACATTTCCCATGACCCTATTCCCAAATAAGGTCACATTCTGGAGGCTATGACTTCAACATATGAATTTGGCAGGGGGCCGGGCATGGTGGCTCATGCCTGTAATCCCAGCACTTTGAGAGGGAGGATCACTTGAGGCCAGGACTTCGAGACCAGCCTGGGCAACATAGCAAGATCCCGTCTCTACAAAAATTTTAAAAATTAGCTAGGCATGGTGGCACTTGGCTGTAGTCCCAGCTACTTGGGAGGCGGAAGCAGGAGGATCACTTAAGCCCCAAACTGATGGCCCCACTGCATTCCAGCCTGTGGGAATAGGGTGGAGGTGGGGAGCGGGACACAGTCAATGCATAACAGAGCAGAAAATTCACTTTCAAAGTACTTTGTTGAAGAAAATTCAGTGTTTTGAATGAATGCCAGCCTAAGGGAAAGAGGGACGAGATGTGTTTGCTGACGTGCACGGGTGTGTGCTGGTACACACATGCACACTCCTGCCATGCTGGGGGCCAGGCCTGGCCTGTACTTCAGTGGCTACTCACTTCTTGTTTTTTTTTTTTTTTTTTTTTTTCCTTTTTTTCAGAGTCAGGCTTTGTGAACGTAGATTCGTGAAGGGAAGACTAGTGTAAATTCTCAAAAAATGTGAGTTTCGGAATTTCCAATAAAAAGTCAATCTTCAGCTAGATGCAGTAGCTCACACCTGTAATCCCAGCACTTTGGGAGGCTGAGGCAGGCTCATCATGAGGTCAGGAGTTCGAGACCAGCCTGGCCAATGTGGTGAAACCCCGTCTCTACTAAAAATACAAAAATTAGCTGGACATCGTGGCAGTTGCCTGTAATCCCAGCTACTCAGGAAGGTGAGGCAGAAGAATCACTTGAACCTGGAGGCAGAGGTTGTGGTGAGCCAAGATTGCACCATTGCACTCTAGCCTGGGTGACAAGAGCAAACTGTGTCTCAAAAAAAGTTTTCAAATTTTCAAGTAACTAGTATGTGAATTTAAATGAAATACTAGCAAAGCTTTGCTCAAATATAGGTTCTGTCCAGTGATTTGGTAAAAATAATTTATAACCAGGCTGTATTTCTCTTCTAAATCATACCAAGTACTTGAAACAGCTTGTACTTTTAAGTAGCTCCAGTACTGTTCTCTCTTTCGCTATTGATTTGTTTAGCTAACCCTAAGGGCGGTGCAGCTCTGTGGCCACAGTCACTCCTCGCCCACATGAGCCTCACAGGTGAACGACAAACCATCCATCCCTGGTTGGTCTTGAACACAGGAACGATGCTTCTTGGGGTGCTGGAAGGAGAGGATTGCATTGAGAAAAGGTCCAGGGAGGACCCGGGTTACTCCTGGCAATTGCAGGTCAAAAATTTGGTAGAAGGAAAGAAAATCCGGCAAAGGAAGGGAATGGAAAGTGAGAGGCAGGAAGAGATCCACAAGAGTTGCTGTGGCAGGAAGTGATCCACAAGAGTTGCCCGCGGCAGGAAGAGATTCAGGGAACTGCGACCGCACCACAACCTGGCTGTCTCAGCTATGACTGACTCAAACCAGCATCCGCCCGGTCCCTTCTTTAGGTGCCTGTCACTGTTTGGAAGGCAGCCCCTGGGCCTAGTTTGGAGGCATTGTAGGGAACCTGGGTGCTCCCTACTGTACTTTGTAATGCCAGGTCTTACTGAGTGTTTTCTTTCCCACAGCTGGAGAGACAGGGCGCCCTACTTGTGGAATTTGAGGCTCCTCTTGTCGCAAGCCCAAAGTTGCCAGCCCAGCAGCAGAGCGTGGTCTTAGAAGAGAATGTCATTCCGCTCTTACCATCTGTAGGACACTCACTGAGACCAGGGGACACAGTGCTGGCACTCTGGGAGCCAGGCCAACAGCAGTATGGCCCTGGCACCGTTCTTTTGGACTTGGAGACAAGAGGTCCCCAAAGAGGTAAGAAAAGCTGCTCTGACCCATCAGTCCCTAGAAGGAGCCAGGCTATAATCAGGCCAGAGGAGAGAGCCAAGGGTGTCTACAGTTTAGGGGTTTCTTAGGCATTAAGAAAAGAATTCTTACTTGCTTGCCTGCTGCTTAATCTTGAGGCAGCAACAGATCCCTTAAGATGCACATTGTATCCTTCAGATTATAAAAAAAATTGTAATCAGGGAAAGTGGCCTAAAACTCTCATGTCTGTGTTGGTTAGCTAACCATGGTTTAGCTACTCATGACCTAGCCCTCACCAGGTCCTCCAGGGACTGGACAGTCCTGGGTCAGTCAGCACCATTGTTATTCAGAGAATGACAGAAGGAGGCTTCTACTGAGAATGCATTTTGGTTTCGACAAGAAAAGTGAGCCCCTGTGGGCCACGGTAGTCCAGGAGGCAGGGAGGCTCAGGCAAGTCCTCGGGAAGTGGAGGTAACAACGGTGCCGGTGAAAGATGTTCCTCACAGGCTCTCCATGGAGAGGTGCATGTGAGGAGCCAGACGGCCAGAGCAGAGGGGCCAGGCTGAAACTCTGCCTTTGCCTGTGCGGATAGGAGAGCCTTTATCCTGCGTTTAGGAAGTGGAAGCTACTTGGGAGGCTGGGGCAGGAGGATGGCTTGAGCCTGGCAGGTTGAGGCTGCAGTGAGCCATCACTGTGCCACTGTACTCCAGCCTGAGCCAGATCCTTGTCTCGGAAAAAAAATAGAGATAATTATATAATTATAATGAAATGTTGCTGTTTTCTGTTACGTAGCATCAAAGGAAGAAGAAATCACTGTTTATTTCTGGAATGGCAAAACCACTAAAGTGCCCATAGGTGGGGTCCAATGGGTGTCCCCGGCCATCTGGAAGAAGGCTGTGGAGAGGCTGCACAAGTCTTTCACCAGGGAGCACCCCAGGCCCCTCCACTGGGCCCCTTGCTGCTCTCTACTGGGGCCAGTCACTGGGTGCCTGACCAGTGAGCTTCCTCCAAGCACTCCATTCCTGTGCCCTCTCTGCCACCCTCATGCCTGCTGCCAGCTGCTGTGCCAGGGCTGCCTCTGTGGCTGCCCCTCATGTGGCACCACCTGGTGGCCTCTAACCAGGACCTCAGAAGTCACAGCCAGAGAACTTCCAGAGTTGGAGCTGGAGCCCACAGCACAGCTTTTGCCCCAGGAAGGTCCTAAAGAGGAGAAAGCAGCAAGGCACGCTCCTCTGGCTGTTTCTTCTTCCTCGTCCTCCTCCCGTGAACAAGATAATGTAGAGAATGATCTGGAGATGGGCCCTCCCCAGAGACTGATGGTGAACAGTGCAGTCAACACAGATCCTATCCTTCTTGAGACACCTCTGAGGCAGAGTGGCCTCTGTCAGCCTGGGTGGAGGTATTGGAGGAGAAACGGGCCTGAGCTGCACCCTGGGAAGCCAGGTATACTAAGGTAGTGGGCTTGCCTTCTAAGGCAGGGGCTGGGGCCCTGACTCCCTTCCCTCCATGTCCCTTAGGAATCTGATGCACGTGTCCACTCTGTTGAGACTGAAAGTAATCCTTGGGAGTCTGGTCATGCTGAAGAGGCGGGTGTGGGAAGAGGGAAATAGCAGGTTTCCATTTCAGCTATGAGGCCCAAAAAGCAGGATGAATGGATCTTTGTGCTACGGTTGCATGCCTATTTAATACCTGCCTTTTTCTTTCTTCACTAGTCTCTACTGACAAGGCGCTGCCATTTCTGTTTTTAACCCCCTCCTTTTTTCTTGGAGACCTTGGTTTTTCTCTAGATGAACAGTCCAAACACCTCCAGGTGTTGAGAGTCGATGCACTGAGGCATAAAAACTGGTCTTAAGCATTGGTCATGAGGCCCCACTCTCCTGCTGGTCCCCTCCGTAAGTGAGCGGGGAGGACCTGGCACTGCCATGTGCTGCTCGCCCCTCACGGCCAACAGGGGAGCCATGTCCTGTTACTGCTGGCAGCCTGCAGCCGGCCCCACACTGCATCGCCTCCCGCTGAGAACTGTGGCGTGCCCTGCTAGGTTCGGGGAACCCATCCTATCTAAATTCCCAACGGAGCCGGGAAAGAGCAGAAGGCGGTCAGAGCTGTGTGAAGGAGGTGGCCTGGATAAGTCTGGCCCTCGACAAGATTCTGGGGGCCCTGGGGTCACTGAATATTCAGTGGAGTATCCAGGGCAGGGAGGCTGTGAGGTGAAGAAACACCACTGCTAAGGGCTTAGATCTATAGGCACTGCCCACACTGGGCCCACTTTCTTTATTATCACTTGTAGAGAGGGCATAAAGAAAATGACACCAAACTCTAGAGTTTTCATGCTAAATTCTCCATAGCTCCCAATGCCTCCTGCTCCAGCAGAGCCTGGAGAAAGAAAGCTGTACCTACCCAACAGACAGAGGTCCGTGGGGAGCAACTGAGACAGTGCCAAGCCCAGCATAGGGGAGAGGAACAACCCGAGGTACCGTGTCTGTGTTCCCATTGCTGTGGCTTGCTCCATAGCAATCTCTAGAAGGGTTCCAAACCTGATTAAGTACAAACAAATTTCCCCTGGCCCTACATTTACACAGCTCTTACCACTACTGCCAAAGCCACTTACACCTACAGTCTCCCTCCAGCACCGTATTTAAACAGATCCACTCCAAAGTGATCTCCCTCAAAATAAATTCTAATAATGGACTATAAAGAAGAGAAATATAGTATCTTCAGGTAGTTGGCCTGGCTTTCCTGTTAGGTACTGAAACTTGTGTTATGCTCTAGGGAAAGCTCCTGGGGCTGACCCATGAGCATCATCAGCATGTTCCCAAATATATGGAGGGCATGACCGAGAGGGGGTGTGGAGACATGGCCGTCCCCAGCCCTTACCACACATGCAGAACTGCGTGTCGTGGCTCACTAATGAAGATAAGCACAGAAAACCACGTGCGGGTCAGGGCAGAAACAAGGCAAACACCAGAACTTTGCTTTTCTCCCCTTCAGGTTTCATATCTTTTAAAGGATATGCGCTGTTTTGCTTCTCCTAAACATGCTTTATGTTTAATCCATTCTTGCTCTCAGTACTTGATATCCATTTTGTCGAGTGCTGATGCTCAACAGTCAACCTTGAGCTTTGCCTCTCACAAAAGCTCTTGCATAGGTTTCTCTGCCCTCCACACTTTCCGTTACTTGCAGTTACAGGCAGTGAGAGGCTACAGTTAGATCCTAACAGTCCTAGGAAGCCCAGATTGTCAGCAGCTAGCAGGGAGGTGCTTCCTGCCTCTTTTGCTTGTGACTGAAACAGGATTCAATCTGTAAGTTTAAAAGAAACTTAAAAAGCGTTCCTTCCCTTTTAGATTGTTCTATTCCTCAGGAAGTCACATCTCCCATTATTTTTGTTTTGCCCCATTATTTTCTTATTTTTAGAGACAGGGTCTCACTATGTCACCTAGGCGGGAGTGCAGTGACACAATCATAGCTCACTGCAGCCTCGAACTCCTGGGCTCAAGCAATACTCCCGCCTCAGCCTTCCAAACAGTTGCGACTACAGGTATGCACCAATGTACCCAGTTTAATTTTTAAAAACTTGTTTTTCCATAGCTTATAGTGTCCACTTTGTGGTCTGTGTTATCAGTGATCAGTGAATGTGTTGAAGCTCCTTTAACCAGTGGCAGTCGGTTATCTTTGCTTGCCCTGCTGGCAGTTTAAAAAACACATCTAATAACTTCTTCACAACTCCAAATCTTGGTTATCAGGTAACCTTTCCCCAAACCATAATGGCCAGAAATGTTAACAAATTTCATTAAATTTAAGAAAACACAACACTTTGGGAGGCTAAGGCTGGAGGATTGCTTGATCCCAGGAGTTCAAGACCAGCCTGGGGTACAGGCTATTTCTTTAAAAACTAAAAAATTAGCCAAGCATGGTGGTATGCACCTGTGGTCCCAACTACTGGGGTGGTGAAGAGGGGGCAGATGACTTGAGCCCAGGAAGTCGAGACTGCAGTGAGCTGTGATCACGCCACTGCATTCTAGCATGGGTGATACAGCAAGACCCTGTCTCAAATATATAATAAGTCAATGAAAATAAAACAATGATGTGAACTGACAGATACTTCAGTGATCCTTGTTTTAGTTCTATTTACCCCATCAAAATGGTGGCATATTCAACCTAAGTAATTGATTTTTGCATTTAGGAACAAGATATTCCAACAACTGGAAAGAAAAGGATCACAAACAGCAGAGAGTACAAACCGTAGTATTGGGGACTACCAAGGAGCTGGTCTCAAAAGCAACCAACACGAAGCCACTGCAGACCCTGCCAGGGGAAGCTGGACACAGAAGGCGGAGTCAGAGCTCTGCAATACATCAGTGCAACAAGAATTCCCCTTAGACTAAGAGCGCGGAGGATCTAGGTAAAGCAGAATGGCTGGAAATGGACTTCCTAAGGACTCCTCACATGCGTCTTACACCTTTTGGGTCACATCCCCTTTGAAAACAGTAAAACCTATGGTTTCTTTTCACAGAAGAATGCACATGCCCTCAATTTTGCATGTAATTTCCAAAGACTTACAGAACCCATGAATTTAATCACAGGCTTCTTGGGGGTACAAGGATCACCATTTAAATGACCCTCTGTACTATGGTATTGGGTAGGGACTTCCTTTATTAGGCCCCCATATTAGGAATATGGAGTCTATTCCTCACTAAGAATAATACAGCCCTACTTAAAACTTTGTTTCCATCATATAAAATACTGGCATCTTTCCCAAGGAGAGGTTTAGGTTCAAAATGAGATAATCAACAGGCAACAAAACTGGGAAATGTCACAGTACTGCTGTGGCAGCTACAAGAAGTTTGGGACACAGCAATGACTTTTTTTTTTTTTTGAGACAGGGTCTAACTCTGTCACTCAGGCTGGAATGCGGTGGCATAATCAAGGTTCACTATGGCCTTGAACTCCGGGCTCAAGTGAGCCTCCCACCTGAGCCTCCCGAGTGGCTGGGACTACAGGTACATGCCACCATACCTGGCTAAATTTTTTAGTTTTTGTAGAGATAAGGTCTCACTGTGTTGCCCAGGCTGGTCTTGATCACTGGGCTCAAGTGATCCTCCTGCCTTGGCTTCCCACAATGTTGGGATTACAGTTATGAGCCACTGCACTCGGCCACATCAATGACTATTTAAAATCAGTGACTTCTGGTTCTTAAAACTGCAGTCAGCATAACAATCTATGGATTCTTTCCCCCCTTTTATAGGTAAAGAATAAAGATGGTAAATACTTGCGGAGCGTTATACAGAGTGGCTGATAAGGTCTTCTTCAAAGGAAGGAGGCAGAGGATGGGCCACAGGTAACAGTCAAATAACCAGCAGCATCTCCACCCCGGGAAGACCTCCCTGCAGATGAGCAGCAGGAAGGTACTTGCTGTGAGGGGCGCAGGAGTGTGGGGGCCCTGCCCTGGGGCTCCCTGCCAGGGCCGTGGTGAGGCTGCTTTAAGATGCCTCTTCCATGGAAGAGGGGGTCAGCCTACTTTGGGCAAATGTGTCCAGAGCCACTGTGCCACCTTTCCATAAAGCCTACAGTTGTACATGAGTGACACTTTGTTTTACCTTTTAATAACAATAAAAATTAATCTGAATTCTCTTCATTTACAAATCTCTTTATTATCATAATTAACCTTTACTTGGAAAGCAAGCAGTAAAATCTGTTCAGACAGCATCATTATATTACTGTCAGGCAAACAAGGATGGAGGACTTCTACACCCTCAGGAAAGGCATACTGAAAGAGACAGATGCCAGTTCCTGGGAAGGCTGACCCAGTCAGCACTAAAAACAGGATTAGTGTATAGCTATTAAGAGAATCATACAGTGGCTTTATTCTTACTGCTTAAAAAAAGGTGATGTGATGGCAGTGATGGTCAACATCACACAGGGAAGACCAGGTCCACAGTTTGTCCAGAATCAACTGCTACCACATGAGTCTTCTTGGTTAAGTCATTTGAGCCCACAGTGACAGAATAGGTCCCTGGATATACTTCTATGTAGAGGTCCTTAGTGATATTCTCAGCCTGGAAGGAAAACAGGATATCAGCAGTTTAAAGATTTTATATTCCAGTGCCACCATGGCCCCCGACCAGGCTACCTGTGCATGCAGAGGTGTGATGGAATGAAGCACTCATGTGGGAGACAGAGGACCTGCTTTCAAGGCTCAGCCTGCTCACATACAACACTGTCATTTTCGTAGGTCTCAGCCTTTCCTTATTTCTAGAACGGTGATAATACCTACCTCACAAATAAGCATGTGAAAACACTTTGTAAATGCTAAGTGTTACAGGAACATGAAGGATTATAAAAACATTCTACTTGGAGTTAGGCAGAGGGAAAGGCTAGAGGGCACTGTTCTGAGGATCAGAAGTAGACAGTGGCACTTAACTCAGATAAGCAGCAATGGCAAGGTACTCAGGAGTAATGAGAGCCATTCTTTTAAACCGTGCTTTGCTAAGTTCACTATTGGGAAGATGATAGACATTTCTTTCATCCTAAAGCTCAGGACGATATGAGTGGATTCCATTTTGTTACTGAAGCAGCAATTCAGCTGGATGACAAAACTCTCCCTTGGAGAACTGGTTCTCCCAGAGTACAAAGCATTGGAAGAAAGAGTTAATGGAAAGATTTTTATTTAGAGCCAAACTGAGCACAGTCTTCCAAGGGTAGACTTCACTTATGGCTGGGAGGCAGGTCACAGCAGGTGTGCAGGCAGAGGACGCGTCTCAGTTCAAATGACAAAAGGACAAAGTCACAAACCAGAAAAGAGCCTGTAACTAAGGGCCAGACTGACAGCTGAGATGCCCTTACCTGCTGACTCAATGCTGAGAAGGGGCCACAGGCAGAAGCTGTCAATTCCATTACCACACACGGGAAAAGCCAAACTATGGGCCAGCAAATTCCACTCAGAGGAACAAATGATCATGTTTACATGTTTATGAAATTTGCCCTATTCCTTCCGCCTTGCAGGTGGATTCGAAGCCAATTTTTCCAAAGCTGTTTATGTTGTATTCTTTCATGCCTGTCTGGTTACTTCGAAATTGGAAGTCTATAATCCTTGAACTGATATAAATGTGTACGACGTCATAACTCTTTATTGGTTGTCAACCATGTAAATAAAAGTCGTTTTTAGAAAATAAGGTTTTATTAGAATTGCAGAAAGCCCAGGATGCTTCATTTGTTGCAATAAGGAAACATGGAAGGTAAGACTGCCATGTGTGACTATTATACTGTGGAACGTCAGCAGGTGTTGAGAGGTGTCTAAGCCTTAGCAACTTACATTTGTACTAGAAGTAGAATATTCTTGTTACCAACTCCAGTATACTCCATATCCCTGACTAGTAGCAAACTGTATACAAACAAAAAGTAAGAAATGTACTGCGGCACCATGCTCTAGTTCCTTTCCTCAGAATTCTAGCCCTTCCAAGTTCCAAAAAGATCCCCTGGCTTCATGAACTAATGAGTACTTTATCCTAAAAAAGAAAAACTCATTATATATGTTTTTATAGAAAAACATTTGCAGAAAATGAGAACAAATGCCTTCAAATGTTTTGGAACCTGATCTCACCAAATGTGTATGTTTCGGAATTTCAGCAATGGTTTTCACTATGTTAGCAGGAGGATCAGGACCCTCCTGCTGCTTGAACAGATGGTGGAATTCCAGCAGGACCCGGTGCCAGCCCAGCTGAGCTGTAGGAACTGAGATGTGAATACTTCACATTCTTTCCAACCACAGCTATGAATTCAGGCACAAAGAGTATCCCTGAAGCTTTGAGTGAAGGAAGAATACCAAGAAAACCTAATTTTACACTGAACCAAAATTTTGTGCGCCGTTCTTATCTCAACTTAAAAATACTATATACTCCATTCAGACAGCCCTCTAAGAACCATGTCAACTGGCTCATGGAGTTGTAATGGTGATGAAACTCAGTGCCTGAGCACTTCCATACTCACGGTCTGGGATGTCTCTGGAGTATGCTCTGATACTTGATAGGTGTCTCCAGGACCAAGGGATGTCTTTCTTCTGTCTTTTCTCTGAAGAGACAAGAAGAACACTGATTTGTGCCCAAGCTTTGACTTTTGGATTATAAAGAGAAGCTTTCTTCTACCTTATTAGGAGTTAGTAATTGCTCTGTCAGCTTTTTCTAAGTTGTCATCTAAGCTATTAAGGCATATTTTAGTAAATTCTGTGAGGTATTTTTAGTCAGATGTTTACTGTAATTTTCATCCTTACACAGGCTTTGGAGTCAGAAACACCTGAGTTTAAGTCCTATCTCTGCTATTTACTAGACAGATTAACTTCTCTGGGCCTTGGTTTTCCAGTCTGCAACATGGGACTCGTAGATCACAGGAAAGATTTAAAATGCAAAAGTGACTGACACTTAGGTTCTCAGTAATTCTCTTCTGTGCTTTTTCTAGGAGTGGGGGTGGTCCTAGAAAGGACCACCTGACTGATAAAGGCTGCCTTATAAAGCCAATTTCCCTTAGAGGGAACTTACATTTTAAAGGAAGAGATGGATATGACTCTTCCCCACATGTCACCCTTTAGGGTGAGGTGTACTTAGGTAAGAGTTCAGGCTAGGCCAGAAAAGCAGGCTCAGGACTCAAGCTCTGGCACCACTCCTCCACCCTGCAGGCAGGGGAGGCATGCGGGAGGTGCTTCGAGTGTGCACTCAGCCCTTGCTCATGTCCCTGTGCCCACTCTCCCATCCTTTTCCTAAACTTCCTCCCTCTAAGACCCCAAAATGGCTGACAGACCAAAGAAGTCAAGAATCCAACTTAGACTCTGAATTAGACTCTGGTCTTCAGTTTGCTATCTTTGAGTCCAAGTATAGGGTAGTTTAAAACAAAAGCAAAAACCTAATCTCCTCAGAAATCACTGCCACCACTTCCTCCTTTGAATCAGTTCAGTAAGCAGAATCGCTGGCATCCCCAGAATGACATGTGGTAAAAGGTAAGTTTGTAGTGAGAGGCCTTTAATTGTTATACACCTTTACAAAAAGTATTTTGTTAATAGAGACCCCTGTCTCCACACTTCCCTTCTACTTTCTTTTTAAAAATTATGAAAGACCAGGCACCGTGGCTCACGCCTGTAATCCAAGTACTTTGGGAGGCCAAGGCAGGCAGATCACCTGAGGTCAGGAGTTCAAGATTGGCTTGGCCAACATGGTGAAACTCTATCTCTACTAAAAATACAAAAATTAGCCAGGTGTGGTGGTGTGTGCCTGTAGTCCCAGCTACCTGGGAGGCTGAGGCAGGAGAATTGTCTGAACCTGGGAGGCAGAGGTTGCAGTGAGCTGTGATCATACCACTGCACTCCAGTTTGGGTGACAGAGTGGGATTCCCTCTCAAAAAAAAAAAAAAAATTACCAAAGATATGACAGTTATCATTTACCTTAAGTAAAAAATGTAATTATTAAAAATCTTCTCCCCCAGCCTGGGCAACATGGCAAAACCCCATTTCTATTAAAAACATTAAAAATTAGTTGGCTGTAGTGGCGTGCGCCTGTAGTCCCAGCTACTCAGGAGGCTAAGGTGGGAGGATTACCTGAGCCTGGGAAGTCAAGGCTGCAGTAAGCCGTGATTATGCCACTGCACTCCAGCCTGGGTGACAGAGTAAGACCCTGTCTCAAAAAAAGAAAAAATAAATTATGTCCCCAGATGTAGAAGAGGATATTTGGAGCTCTTTTATAAAAAAAATAAAGAAAGGGGCCAGGAGCAGTGGCTCATGCCTGTAATCCAAGAGCTTTGGGAGGCTGAGGCAGGCAGATCACGAGGTCAAGAGATCGAGACCATCCTGACCAACATGGTGAAACCCCGACTCTACTAAAAATACAAAATTAGCCAGGCATGGTGGCACATGCCTGTAATCCCAGCTACTTGGGAGCCTGAGGCAGGAGAATCGCTTGAACCAGGAGGCGGAGGTTGCAGTGAGCTAAGATCACGCCACTGCACTCCAGCCTGACAACAGAGTGAGACTCCGTCACACACACACAAAAAAAATAGAGAAACGATTTATGTTGCCCAGGATAGAGTGCAGAGGATAGTCACAGGGGCAATCATTGCATGTACCACGTTCCAGGCTTGGAAGCTCTTTTCTTTAAACCTGCCCAAGAATCCCATGGCCCAGGACTACAGGTTCAACTAAAGATCCTACAGTGGCATCAATCTTCTATTTCTGACAACTTCCTATTCCACATTCATTGCTGTAAGTTCTCTAAAGTGATGAATTTATACATTTCTGTTAAGCACTGTAATGCCAAGTCGCACAGGCATCCTTTGACACAAAGTCTAGCAAGGGCTCTTGAATATAGGGTGTCAAATCTTGGTAGACTGAAGGCATAGTGCAGGACAGTTGAGGATACTTACCTGACTATTCCCTTTGTCTGAGCACATGTGCAGCTTCGACTTGCCTCTGTGATAACGATAAACATGGGTTGCCCCTCCTTCCTCTGGCACAGATGAATAGTATTTCTAGAGAAGTAATGTCAAAGATGTTAGGTAACCAAATTGTCATGTCGAGTTTTCAAAACACCCTTGTATTTGGGCAAAGTACGGTGAAGGAGGGAGGCAAGACAGCAAAGGTGAATTACCTGCCCTCTTGACAGACCTCTCAAGTCATGCAGCAAATCTTAGCCCACCCAAAGTGGCTGCAGAGAAAGAAATGCATTTGGCATCACCGTGCTGCCACCTGCTGCCTCTGTAAGGCAAGAACGTTGGCCAACTAAAGGTGGGCAGGACCATGCTCTCTGCCAGGTTAAATTCACATCTTTGCCCCCATCTCAAATATACATATCCTTTCATATCTTCCCCTAAAAACTGTGAAGAGTTCCATGTTTATTGTCTAAGTCTCAGACAAGGACACCAGAAGAGAGGGGTACACTTTCTTGAGATTTAGAAACACAGCAGGAAATGAAACATAAACCCAAGAGCTCTGCAGCCTTTTCTCTGTGCTTCCAGCGTGTGGGGGAGTGGAGGGAGAAGTCTCTAATTTAAGAAGAATCTTCCAAAGGATGGGAAAACAGTTACATTTCTCTTTTCTGCTTCCTTCCTCTCCCTTGAAGTTAGCCTTAGACTTGCCCTTGATAATGACTAATGATGAGGCCATCACAGGCCTGCTTGTTTTGAACCCAGGGTAGAGACACTGTCTAAAAAACATGTGACCAAAAGAATGAGAAGCTGGGAAAAGCACTTGAGGACACAGACCTAAAGATGTATTTTAGTGGCTGTTTCAAACTGTGGAGGCAAACCCAGTACACAATTCTTAATTCTATCTCTAGAAAGCCAAGGGGTTCTAAGGCTCCATTTCATAATGCAGACTCCAACTGATGCATGAACTAAAAATCAAAATGAAGAACAGCAATTTGCTAAACCTCAAACCATAGACAAATATTATTCCTTTTGCTGAACCGTGAACCAAGTGTTCCATCACAGTAGAGCCGAAGTTATTGATTTTTCTAAAACCACTGAATAATACAAATAAGATAAAAATATTCCCTTAACTA
Source organism: Cheracebus regulus (assembly GCA_963574635.1). Lineage (NCBI taxonomy): Eukaryota > Metazoa > Chordata > Mammalia > Primates > Pitheciidae > Cheracebus > Cheracebus regulus. The sequence continues at coordinate 29,642 of CAUYQU010033143.1, forward strand.
TTCCTCATTGGTTGGAATCCTATTCTTGGAGTCAGAGATTCTTATAAAAGATGTAGAGGCTGGGTGCGGTGACTCATGCCTGTAATCCCAGCACTTTGGGAGGCTGAAGCAAGTGAATCACCAGGTCAGGAGTTCAAGACCAGCCTGGCCAAGATGGTGAAACCCTATCTCTACTAAAATTATAAAAATTAGGTGGGCATGGTGGCAGTGCCTGTAATCCCAGTTATTCCGGAGGCTGAGGCAGAGAATTGCTTGAACCTGGCAGGCAGAAGTTGCAGTGAGCTGAGATCTCACCACTGCACTCCAGCCTGGGCGACAGAGTGAGACTCTGGAGCAAAAAAAAAAAAAATGAAGAAAGGGCCAGGCACAGTGGCTCACGCCTGTAATCCCAGCACTTTGGGAAGCTGAGGCATGTACATCACTTGAGGTCAGGAGTTTGAGACCAGCCTGGCAAACATGGCAAAACTCCCTCTCTACTAAAAATACAAAAAATAGCTAGGCATGGTGGCATATGCCTGTAATCCCAGCTACTAGGAGGGCTGAGGCAGGAGGATCGCTTGAACCTGGGAGGTGGAGGTTGCAGTGAGCTGAAATCATGCCACTGCACTCTAGCCTGGGCAAGAGAGCAAGACTTCGTCTCAAAAAAAGAAAAAAAAAGGTGTAGAAACATTAGAGTTTTTTGAGATCTTAACATATGAAACTGAAAAGGACAGAAACAAGGTATTCTCCTCCTTCTCCCTTGTGATTGGCCTCCCTACAACCATGCAGAACTCAACGAAGTGGTAGGGCCGCATGAGGCCAGAGTCTGCTGTAATTCCTAGAAGACAGAGCCTTCCATGCAAGTAATCTCCTTGAATGTTGTCTGGCCCGCCTTCAACATTCCCTAAGTATAGAAACATGAGTTGGTTGGGCATGGTAGCTCACGCCTGTAATCCTAGCACTTTGGGAGACCAAGGTGTGCAGATAACTTGAGGTCAAGGGTTCGAGACCAGCCTGTCCAACATGGTGAAACCCTGTCTTTGCTGAAAATACAAAAAGTAGCCAGGCACGGTGGCACGCGCCTGTAGTCCCAGCTACTCAGGAGGCTGAGGCAGGAGAATCACTTGAATCCAGGAGGCCAGGAGGCAGAGGTTGCATGACCTGGGATTGTACCACTGCACTCCAGCCTGCATGATGGAGACTCCACCAAACAAACAAACAAACAAAAAAAACCCTAATATCTAACTTACTTGCTATGGAATTCAGCAAATAAGCTATTTTACCCCCCACTAGACTGAAAATCACTGAGGGGAGACGACCTTTTCTGACTTTTCTTTGCTGTGTTGTCAACTACAGAGTTAGGCATTCAATAAAAATTTGTTGGGTGAATTCTAACTTGCATTTACGCCCTGGTTTAAGTCCTTGACTGATTACTATCTGCCCATGGAGGCTGCGCAGGTGAAACAAGTAATCTCCAGATTCTCCCTAAATTCCAGAAAGATCCACAGTGTGGTCCATCACCAGGTGATGGGACATAGCTTTGGTCGACACCAACTTACCCAACACTGACTTGAAGTATAGTCCATGAATTCAGCCATTGTTCTAAAGGAAGCACTAAGGGTTGGGGGTCTCTCTTCTCTCTATTTGAATAAATGGCAAGTCACAGGTTAGATCTAGGATTCCCTGCGGGAGAATGAAGCCATTTTGAATAGCCTCGTTTTTACTTATGAAAAGGATCTGCAAATTTATGTCAGAAAGAAGGATGTTACTGAGAAAGAATTCCAACTCTAAAAGATAGACATGCAATTTATTACGGGCTTTCCTGTTTTATCAGAAGATAGCTGTAAGATTTGTTTTTTAAAAAGTAATCGGCCGGGCGCGTTGGCTCATGCCTGTAATCCCAGCGCTTTGGAAGGCCCAGGCGGGCAGATGAGGTAAAGAGATCTAGATCATCCTGGCCAACAATGGTGAAACCCCGTATCTACTAAAAACACAAATATCAGCCGGGCGTGGTGGCACGTGCCTGTGGTCCCAGTTACACGGGAGGCTGAGGCAGGAGAATCCCTTGAACCCAGGAGGTGGAGCGTTGCAGTGAGCTGAGATTGCACCACTGCACTCCAGCCTGGCGACAGAGCAACACTCCGTCTCAAAAAAAAAAAAAAAAGTAATCAAGCAGGGCTGAACACTACCGTTATTCTACAGCTACCCAATAAGAATCTGTCAAATGTAAAGTGTTTCGAAAGGACTTTTCCATTCATTGTCCTGATCCTTTCCAGCTTCCGCTAAGGGGAGGTTTCCTCAGGTGCTTTTGCGCTGAGCTTGCCCCTGGCTGCCAGCGGGCCACAGCGGTGCGAATGACTGGGGCGGTCCCCCGCACAGCGACCCTCACCTCTCCCGGGAGAAGGCGCTGTGGGTGGGCTGCCGGCTGTCTCTCTAGGTGGGGCGCCTCCCGGGCAAGGACCCCCATACAGCCTCTGGGACGCTCCAAAGCACGCCAGTCCACCGCCCTCCTCTTGGCCCGCTCCAACACTTCCAGAGCCAGCCTTGCTGAGCGCTGCAGGGAACGTCGGTCCACTCCGTTCAGCGCCGCAGCCGCCAAACAGTTGTCCATGGCTCCCTGGGTGGGCACATAACATACAAACGCCGGCGGGTCAGCCGGGCCGCAGCGACCCTGCTCCAAATCCGGGTAGGAGCCCCGGCCTCGACCTCCCCGGAGCCCACCGCTCCCGGTCTGCCCCCAACACGCTCTCCAGCCGGAGCCCAGCTAGGGCGAGGTCTAGTGCGCCCGCCCCTTCCATTTCCGTCTCCCACCTCCGCTACGTAAGGCGCCCCTCACCCGGCCCACTCGTCAAGGCGCCTGCGCACAGCGCTCTCCGAGGAAGAAGAATCGGCCTAGCTCTCCCGGCACCGGCGCAGCAAGCCATTGGCTGTAGGCCGGATAGGCGGGGCGGCGGGGCGCGCCCTGCGCCAAACACGCCTTCTGCGTCCGGGCGGTGGCTTCTGCGCGCGGTTGCCTGGTTAACTGCTGAGCGCTGTAGGCGGGGCGCGGGGCGGGGGGCGCGCGAGTGGCCCGGGGCCGAAGACCGCGAACTGAGTCGAGCCAGCCGCCCGGGGCATCTGTCTGCGCTGTCGGAGAAGCCCCTGGGCGTGGGGCTGGCCCTTAGAGGGCTGCTGCGCTGCTTAACTTGATGAACCTGGAGTATAAAGGCAGGTGGTCTCCTGTTGGGCTAAAAATTTGAGGGTACCAGGTAGGTAGGCAACATAGCGAGAACCTGTGTACACACACACACACACACACACACACACACTCACACACACACTAGCCAAGAGTGGTGGCGCGCACCTGTAGCCCCAGCTACTCAGCAGGGCCGAGGCTGGAGGATCGCTTGAACCAGTGAGTCGAGATCGTGCCACTGCACTCCAGCCTGGGCGACAGTCTGTTTCAAAACATCGTGGGGAATAAGACAAGTGCCTCCAACGCCTCCTTCTGCTTGGTCTACATTTTGGGGTGTCGCTACTCTTGTTTGAGGTGGTGATTAGGCCAAACTGTGTGGCTCCCAACGTGGCCTTTGGAGAAGGGAACAGCTCTGGATGGAGGCGAGACGGAGGCGGGGAATGTCTGCAGCTGTTCCTGACCCCCGGGGCAGGGGGCGCCTGAGGAGTTGTAGGATCTTTCATAGTCCTTCACTGCGACTTTCTCGCCCGTCCACTGGGAAGTACGGATTCACACATTTTTGGACACCTGTTCTCTTGGGGTTCGACTCCATCTTTCAGGAAGACTACACCATGTTTAAGTAAGGAACTGTGAATCGTTACCTGTCACTCCACTCTCCCTGATTATCTGGTAGGAGGTACAGCCCAGACTCTCAGTGTTAATTAGTGACTCAGCCGCACCACCCAGCGCACAGCAAAGCGTTGATGCTTAGGAAGGTCCCGTTTGAGGAACACGCTCAATGAGGGTCACTTTAAGGGACGCAAAGAAATCCTCCTTTAAGTCTCCTCTGTGATTCATGAAAAAGTAAAGAAAGAAACCCTCCATCCTCAGCTAGTCTCAACAGATGGCTTGATGAACAATTATGAGGTACCAGGCGAGTAGTAGACCAATACGACCTCCGACCTCCGTCTGTACTATTTAACTTTTGCAAATTTCCTGCTTTCCCCTGGTGAAAAAGAGAAAGTGACTGAAACCCTTCATTATCCTTGAGATGCTTTTTCATTTTAGTGGTATTCCAAAACATTTCCTTAAATAAGGGTATCAAGCGCCTCCTGTAGAACATACTGGTTATACGTGCATGGGGTCCTGTATATTCACTCCAGAGAGCTAGTTTGAATTCTGGCTCTGACATCTTTTTTTTTTTTTCCATTTTTTTTCTTAAAAAATTTTTTTTTCTTTTCTTTTCCCTTTTCTTTTCTTTTCTTTCTGAAATGAGAGTATCCCTCTGTCAGCCAGGCTGAAGCGCAGTGGCACGATCTCAGCTCACTGCAGCCTCGACCTCCAGGGCTCAAGCGATTCTCCTGCCTCAGCCACCACACCCCACAAATTTTTAAACATTTTTTGTAGAGACAAGGTCTCGTTATGTTGCCCAGGCTCTCTGTCACTTTTTTTGCTCTGTGATTCTGGGCAAACATATTACTTCTTTGAGCCTCTCTTTTCCTCATCTCTGTATATGGAGATTTCAATTAGAACCAACTTCTTTAGACTGAGCTTCTTGAGGGCAGGGACTGTATCCCTAATGTTTACTGAGTTTAAGGTGCATCTAGTATTTACTATTTTGTCTGTCACAGTAAGGGCTACAAATAGCCCTTGAATGTGTGAATTGGGTTGCCATAAGGATTTTGTGAGATAATTCCTGTAAAATGCTGAGCACAATGCCCTGCAAAGAATAAGTGCTCCGCAGACTTAGCTAGCATTAGTATGTGCCAGGCACTGTCCCAGAAGTTGTGGAGAACAGAATGCGGATCAGACTAAAGAATAAAAAAAAGGAAAGAATACACATAAAATCTGTAATGCCAAGAACAAAATATTCAGACATCTCATAAGATTGACACACATAAAATGCTATGATGCTTAGGTGACTATGCTGAGCCAGGAGGATCAAGAAAGGTTTTGCAGATAATACAGTTTTCAAGCTAGGCCTTGAAGGATGGCCTAAGAATTCGTGAGAGAAGAGGTAGATAAGATACCTTTTAGTTGCTTTTACAATAAATGTGGTTGAAGTGGGATGGAATTTGGTCCTCTGTTTTTTATAGATTTCAAGGTTTTAGCGCCATAGCTTTTACTTGTGTCTGTGTAACCAAGAACAGGCTATTTAAACCATCCTGTACTTCAGTTTTTCCACTTATGAAATGAGAATAATAATAGCACATTCCTCATAGGGTTATTGTGAGGATAAAGTAAGTTAATATATATAAAGTGCATTAATAGTACTTGGCACATAGAAGGTGCTCAATAAGTATTAGCTAGTATTATCTTAATCCAGCTTCAGCCTGGCCTCCCAAAATACACTCTCACCCGGTACCACAGCCACACCTCATCTCATTTGTCTCTTCCCCATTCTATTTTAGTCATTCCAGTTGCACTGTTACTTTCTTTTTGGCAGGTCAGCTCTTTGAAACCTTTTCCAGTGATTCCCAGTTGCCACCTCTGTTTCCATAGCCTTAAAAAAATTTTCTGGGGTACTTTCCCAATCTAATTTAAATTATGTGTAGTTATGGTTTCTTCTCTCCCAACAGCCTATCAATATCAACTCCTTGAAGGGAGAAACTGTTCCTTATTTGTCCCTAAACATTCCAGGGCCTGTTAAGTAGCAAGTGTTCAATAGATATTTGTTGAAATTACTCTGATTTAATTTTTAAATTAAATAGACCTCTGTTAGCCCAGATAAAGAGGTGGCTTTGTGGTAGTTCACACCTGTAATCCCAGCAGTTTAGGATGTTGAGGTGGGAGGATCACTTGAGGCCAGGAGTTTAATACCAGCCTGGGCAACATAGTGAGACCTCTGTCTCTATTTTTAAAAAAATTTAAAAATTAGCCTGGCATAGTGGCTCACACCTGTAGTCCCAGCTACTCAGGAGATTTAGATGGGAGGATTGCTTGAGCCCAGGCTGTTGAGGCTGCAGTGAGCTATGATCATGCCGCTGCATTCCAGCCTGGGCAACAGAGTAAGACCCTGTCTTAAGGAAAAAAAAAAGAGTTGGCTTTTCTGTTAAAAAAAAAAAAAATACCTACATGCACTTTAATGAATGTAATGAATATTCAATTGTAACTACATTTCTCAGAATTTAACATTTAAGAAATCTATGGGAAAGAAGATGCTTGGAATGAAACTGAAGCCAAAAGACTGATTCTAAATTAAATCTTTGCATTTATTTTTATTTTTCTATTTGTAAATATATTTATGTGCATATTTATAATTTTAAGGTTCATCCTGTAAACTGCAGATTGAGAGACTTGAGAGACTCCTTTTTTATCTTTTTTAAGATTACCTGGGAGTAATGATAGAACATGACCTACCATGAGGTCCCTTGTGGATCAAATACAGCCCAAACCAAATGAAAGCCATTGGTGAGAATTGAAAATGGAATTGTAAATGGAGAGAGGGCAACTAATTAGGAATGTGCTTGGTCGACAGAGAAATAAACTGTCAGTATTGACAGAGAAATAAACTGTTGATGGGAGTCTTTTTAATGACCTCTAGCTTTACAAGGGTAAGTTCACTATGGAGAACAGATAAAAGTTGTCAAGGTTCTATGTTTTGGAGTAGATGAGTTGAAAGAGGTCTTCAATTGCAAAATGAGGAAAGAAACTGGTGATGTATCTGGAATTTTTTGAGAAGAAAAAACAAGTCCAGTGAAGAGCAATGTAAATTCCTTTTCTTCATGTGAAGGGGGCCAAAAAGGGTTAAAAACCCAGGATGCAAAAGTGGGTACTGGGCCAAAGTTAGACAATGATTTATACTGTACATACCGGAAACTGTATAAATTATTTTATTTGATACATGGTATTGTTATTTCTCCAGCGAACTTAAGAGCTTTGGAATCATCACAGCTTTGTAAAGTAGTATTGCAGTCTGAGTCATTAGAGCATTCATTTAGCCTGATTACATCAACTCATTGGGTTATTGGTGAATGAAAGAAACTCATTACCAAAATTATCATCTTGATGATATATATAGATTAAAGAAAATGAATCAAACTTCTGAGAATTAATTTTTATAATCTGTTTAAAATTGAATGGGAGTTAAAAAATGGTTACAGAGCAGAAATGATTCAAATCTTGTCATTTTTAAAAGTCAGAGATTAAAGGAATAGTATTTGGAAGATATTTAATATAAATAGTTGAAATTCATGTAGAGTTTTTTTTTAAAAGACTACTTTATTGGGGTATAATGTATATATGATAAAATTTACCTGTTTTAAGTATATACTTCAATAATTTTTAGTAAATTTACAGAGTTGTCAACATTACCAAAATGCAGTTTTGGAACATTGTCATTACCTGAGAAAAATCCCTAGTTCACACCATATGCAGTCGGTTCTCAGCTCCTACCTCTGGACCTAGGTGACCACTGTTCTGCTTGCTGTCTCTATGAATTTGCCTTTTCTGGACAATTCATGTAAATGGAATCTGATAATATGTGACCTTTTTTTTTTTTGCCTGGCTTCTTTTAATCAGCATAATGTTTTCAAGGCTCATAAATGTCATAGCATGTATCAGTATTTCATTCTTTTTTATGACTGAATACTACCTGTTATATGAATATACTACATTTTGTTTATCCGTTTACTGGTTGATGGTCATTTGAATTGTTTCTAGTCTGGGGCTATTTTGACTGATAATGCATAATAAAGTCTTATTATAGACTTTATTATATCTATACTATATAAGATAATGAATGTTTCCATTTCTCTTGGGTAGATACATGGGAGTGGAATTTCTGGGCAGTGCGATCAATGTATGTTTAACATTTTAAGAAACTGCCAAACTGTTTTCCGAAGTGACGGTGCCATTTTACATTCCCCGAAGCCATGTATGATGGTTCCAGTTTTTCCACATCTTCCCCAGTACTTGTTATTGTCTTTCTTATTGTAGTAATTCTAGTGAGTATGAAGTAGTATCTCATTGTGGTTTAAATTTGCATTTTCTTAATAACTGATGAGGTTCAGCACCTTGTAGTTGTTAGCCATTCTTATTTCTTCTTTGGTGAAATGTCTGTTCAAATCTTTTGCCTGTTTTAAAGTTGATTTATTTGAATGTGGCTTTTGTTATAAAACAAAACAAATAAAATTGGTTTGTTTGATTTCTTTATTATTGAGTTATGAGAGTTCTTACACTGGACAAACGTCTTTTATCAGAAGTATAATTATTTTTTTAGAGACAGGGTCGAAAGCCTCTGTCAGCCTCTGTCACCCAGGTTGGAAGTGCGGTGACATGATTTTAGCTTGCTACAACCTCAAACTACTGGGCTTAAGTGATCCTCTCACCTCAGTTTTGAGTTAATTTTTGTATAGCTAGTAAGTAAGGGTTTAAGTTCATTCTTGCAACAACGGCCACCTGCCTCTTTTTCTGCACATCTATAATCAGAAGCAGCAATCAGCAGATGGAGCACAGACCACCGACGTTTGAAGGACAAGGTCATTTTTGCCCATCCTGGCTCCAGCAGGCTGTTTCAGGAAATGTGTACAGCTGCCTGCCATGGGGATGGGGCATGGACAGCTTCTATTACACTAAGAGCTGAAATTAACCAAAATTAACACAATTTAAGTCCAGACTTTTTCCTGGAAGTCACAAACCTTCAACAGACTCCAGAGTTCCAAATAATTATATCAGACAGATGCTGCTGGTGCAAATGTTGTCTAGCTGGGGAGAGACAGCAGCTTCCTGCAGCTTCCTACTCCGCTGGAATGCTCTCTCCTTCTCCACATTTTGTCCAGAGAACATAAGTGGCCTCCACACAAAAATTCTTTATTCTTTTCTCTCCATCACCAATAGTAATGAAGGTGAAGATGTTCCATTTGGGAAGAAGGGGCAGATTGGGTGTACACTGGAAGATAAGGACGATGGTTGTGGATCATGGGGAAGGACCCCAGAGTTGAGGTAGCTCAAATTGTTATGTGGGGAGACTTGGCTAAAGAATATAGAAGGTAGAGAGGTATGTCACCTTTTATATTACTTTATTGCTTTGATTGGGGAAGTTTGGCTTTGCATTGTGACCAGGAAAGACTGGAAATCATGTGGCTGGGGCAGAGGATGCTTCCAGTGTGAGAAAGTAGAAAGAGAAGATGGGCAGTTAGGATTGGAGATGAATAGAATATGCGACTGGTGGGGAGAGAAAGAGGTACAAAAAGGCTGAGTAGGCTTTATGCAAGACAGAATTCTTTGGTTGACAGTAGGCATTCTCAGTTAACACATAGAATATCATCCTTTTTGCAGTTAAATAAAATAAGGTGAGGTAGGAGGATTATTTTAGTAAAGATAGTACTGGGATTTTCAAATCTATTTTCTGTTATATAGTGGGGACAGAGGGAAAATACTAGAAAATGTTTCCAGCATATTGATCCTAAACCTGGTTCTCTGACTAGCTTAATCTTTGACTACAACCAAATTATTTAACCTGCCTAAGCATTATTGCTAGCATTTATGAAATGAGATGTCAGGAAAAAATTAAGATAATGCAAAATATTTTGAAAAATTATTTGCTATATAAATGTAAGAAAGCGTTATCATTCTATAATGCTAAAATATGAAGAGCTGCTGCTAAATGCAAATTTCTCATCAGATAACTTCACCAAAATCAGGATGGAAAATAATGGAAAGATAAGATTTAATTTACTGCAAAAATCCAACTGACATGTATTGAGTACATGTTTGTTGAGGAGTGAAGTTCACATACGTTAAAAGTGACAGACAAACTGTTTATTTAATTGTCATAAATCCTGCAAGGTACTATCATTTAAAGTTTCTCAGTGCCCTTTTCTGCTTATTGTCTTAATGCTAGTTTAACTCAGTACATTTGCTTTATAAAAAGCCAGAGAAAGATGAGTCTGTTTATCTAGGTCCTCTGAAGCATTTCCTGCCAGGCAGTTGATATGTAGCCTTGGCACAATTTCAGGAAACTGTTTGCTTCTGTTTACCCTTCCCAGATACTGCATCTTCTAAGAACTGAGATGAGTGATCTCCTTTAACTTTTTTACATTTTAGAAGTATACTTTATTCTAACCCTTTAGAATGCTTTTCATGTAAAAGCAATGAAAATCTTGGTGTCTTTAAATTAAAAGGAAAATGCATTATGTGTTAGTGCTTCACTAGTAGAAAAGGCGAAGCCTTAAAGTGAATTAACTCAATAAAATGTACTCAGAAGAATATTCCTAGGCGGGGCATGCTGGCTCATGCCTGTAATCCCAGCACTTTGGGAGGCTGACATGGGTGGATCTCTTGAGCCCAGGAGTTTGAGACCAGCCTGGACAATATAGTGAAACTTGTCTCTACAAACATTTTTTTAAAAATTAGCCTGGCGTGAACCTGTAGTCTCAGCTACGTGGGAGGCTGAGGCAGGAGGATCACTTGTACCTGGGAGGTCGAGACTGCAATGAACCATGATTGTGCCACTGCACTCCAGCCTGGGTGACAGAGCTAAGACCCTGTTCCCCCCAAGAAAATAATTAGAAAAAAATATTCCTTTCTTATAATATTGTGCAGATTAGGCTGTCTTTCAGAAAACTCAGTGTAATTATAGCTGAATATATAAAACTTGTTCATTATGGGATAGTTGTCAACATTTCCAAAACCCTTCTTCACCATGAAAAAGAACCCACCACTGAGTTTCTTCAGAATAGTATGCCTTTCTTGATTCAATTATAATATTTTTCTTTTTATATAACATTTCAGAAATATTCAGTTATGTGGCATAGGTGTTATATTTGAGAAATGTTACTCAACATTTTTATTCCTTATAGGGAGCCAATTTGTTTCTAAATATTTTAAATACTCATTATATAGTTAGCAATGCAGGAGTATATTATAGCTTTATTGTACTCCCAGAGTACATGTTAATTTAATTACATATGTATAAACATATTTTTGAGAGAATGTGGTAGCAAATGTATTAATTTAGAGATTGAAATCTTGAGGTGTGGAAAGATATAATAACTTGATGAACATATTACAGTTAATTGTGAGCAAATTTGTATCCTTTCGGCATAGTGTTGTTACATAAACTAATTATCACTTAATTCCTTTGACCTTCCAGAATGAATTTTAAAAGATTCTGTAATTTTGGCCAGCACTAGAACTACAGGCAGCAGTGGGTGGGGAAGCAGGATGAGAAACTGTGATGAGATTGACATGCATGGCATGGGACAGGTAGCAAGAGAATAATTTAGTTTGTGATCAGTTCTAGGGCAGGGGTCAGGAAACAGATAAGCATTTCAGATTGTTAGCATATTTGTGACCCAAGATTAGAACAAAGATCATGGATCAGAGCCACATAGCCTCTGAATGGTAAGGATCAGGGCAAGCAACCGGTCAGAGACAGAGCGGAGGAGGTTGTCACACAAGTACCAATGGGATTGATAGATGGGCAAGAATGAGCAAATATCCAGAGTTGGGAGTCTCAAGTTTAAGTTCTGCCATTAGAATCTGGCCCCTTAGTACTTCTAGACAACGTAGATCTCTTACTTCCCACCCTTCTTTCCTCTCTTTACAAGGTTTCAGACTTAGTTGGAAGGCATGACTCTGGCTTTAACACTGATATTTAAGGCTTATGGACTGAGATGAATGGCTCCCTGTTTAAGGGAATCAGAAGTCAATATAGCTTACAGAGTGAGGTCTAGAGAGTTCTGCCTTAAAGGGTAGAGTTATAAGGCCAAAGGATCCAGCAAGCCACGGGTCATCATTGGTACCATGCCTGAAGAGTTATCTTTATCTTGTGAAATTGGTGACTTTGCTCCATTCTGTCTTATCTCTGTTTTGAAACCATGTTGACTCCTAGACTGCCTGGCACTGTAACCATCTGATCACTGAATGGCTGCCTAACCCAATCCTGTACACCTACCATAACTTAATTCTTAAGACTTCTAGCTAAATATTTCTAGAGGAAATTAAAAATAGGAAATCGTAATCAGGTATGGTGGCTCATGCCTACAATCTCAGCTATTTAGGAAGTGGAGGTGGGAAGATTGCTTGAGCCCAGGAGTTTGAGGCTGCAGTGAGCTATGCTTCACCACTGGACTCCAGCTTGGACGCCAGACCCTGTCTCAAAAAAAAGGAAGTCCAAAGAGTTAGGGTGAAACAACAGAATGCCTGGTTGGGTGGGATTTTTTTTTTTCATTAGTAAACTAGTATTAGTATCCTTTTAGGGACTGAGCTCGTCCCCACCTTCACTGAATTGTGTGTCGTGGAGAAAGCCCTTAATAAACCTTGGTTGAATAGTGAATTAGAGGGTCTGCAAGTGATCAAAGTAACTGAATGAGAGGAGTGAGAGAGCAACTTCTGACACAGCCATAGAGACTGAACGCATTTTTAAGATGTGTGAGAGAGAGAACTGTATCTCTATGCAGGTGGGGTGTCTTCATTCCTAGATTTTATGCTGTGCACACTAAACAAATGGTTTGTAAAGATTCAAAACATTGCTTAAGTCAGCCAAAACAGTTTTTCTATTAATCTAAAGTTTGAGTAAGTGAAATTTTGAAGATGATGGAATCTAATTGATAACTTCCTTACTCCTTAACCTGTAGATAATCTCCCTTTTTAAAGTGTTTATTATAGTAGTGATTATGTAGAGAAAAAGCCTCTGATGAAGATGTGGCATAAAATTGTACTCTTTGTTCAGCAAGTTAAAACAAGCTGATCTGTAAGCAATTATTATCTTCATCAAAATTCCTAGCTCTAATGTTTTGGCTTCATAGGCCCAGCACGTATGCCTTCTCAAACAATTGGATGGATTTAAAACACTTACGAGATGTTTGTGCTTATATCTTAACATAGCATCAGTTCAGCAGGAAAAAGAAAAAAAAAATGTAAGATTTGGCATTAGGGCTTAGTTTGAAAAAGAAAATCAAACCAAACTAAAGTAAACAAAAAGCCCCTAATGACACTTAATCCCTGCATAGGAATGAACATTCTTCATTTAGCTTTGTAATGCCCTTAGTAGCAGTGCTCTAGTTAGAATTCAGGAGGGTCTTTCTTCGCTCTTCAATCACTTGACATTTCTTGAAAAGAAAATTATCAGAATGCTTGTTGGCTAACCACTATTAATATTTTATATGGGTCATATATTCTAAAGAGATCTATTTTTGCCTTTTCTTTGGTTTTATTTGTAGTTATCCCAAATGAAAACAACAACAAAATGTGTTCTGTATTCTAAGAGCTGTTCAGGTGCCCACCTGGGTGAGCAGATGATTCAAAACTGAATTAGTTTTTTAAATTCTGTACAAGTAACTGTGCAAGTGACTATAAAGAATGTGCCTTTGGGCTGGACACGGTGGCTCATGCCTGTAATCCCAGCACTTTGGGAGGCTGAGGCAGAAGGATCATCTGAGGTCGGGAGTTCGAGACCAGCCTGACCAATATGGAGAAACCCCATCTCTACTAAAAATACAAAATTAGCCCGGCATGGTGGGACGTGCCCGTAATCCCAGAAACTCAGGAGGCTGAGGCAGGAGAATCTCTTGAACCCTGGAGGCAGAGGTTGCAGTGAGCTGAGATCATGCCATTGCACTCCAGCCTGGGCAACAAGAGGAAAACACCATCTCAAAAAAAAAAAAAAAAAAAGAATGTGCTTTGGATAAGATTGGGAATGTTTATTTTAAAAATAATCTTTTTTTTTTTTTTTTTTTTTTTTTGACAGAGGCTCACTGTGTTGACACGCGCCACGCGCTGTTTCCCACACTGGAGTGCAGTGGTGCAATCACAGCTCACTACAATTTCAACCTTCTAGGTTCAAGTGATCCTCCCACCTCAGCCTCCCAAGTAGCTGGGACCACAGGCATGTGCCACCATGCTTGGCTAATTTTTGTATTTTTTGTAGAGACAAGGCCCTGCTATATTGTCTAGGCTGATCTGCAACTCCTGGGTTCAAGCAATCCACTCACCTTGGCCTCCCAAAGTGCTTTGATCACAGGCATGAATCACAGTGCCCAACCAAAAAATGATAATCTTTTATAATTAAAAATAACCATAGATGTATTTTGAAACTTACATAATATTTTTCTTGTGGGTTAGGTTTCTGGTTACATTCTATGCTTAATTAATGATGACATAGTCAAATATTCATACTGTATGGTCACCTGGAATTATTGCAATTCAACAGCCATTTGCTGGGGGATAAAGATGGAGCTTATACTGATAGAAAGATAAATAAGCCATGCTTTCAAGAGGTTCAAAAGCTAGCAGTCAGCAGATTGGGTCATGGTGAGCAATACTTATGAACAATTGTTATGGACTATGGAACTGAGCCTTGGGTGCCAAGGGAGGGAATAATCCATTCTGCCAAGGGGTAGGAAGAAGTCAGAGAAGGTGTTATTAAAAAGGTGACATTTGAGTTGGAACTATCAGAGATGTTAACTTTCATAATATTTTCTGGGAAATGACAAGTCGTTTATGAGATTGAGCATAGGATGCCAGAAGCCAGCAATGTAATGTAAAGTTTGAGGTGTCTGTGGAACATCCAGGTGCAAATATCCACAAGGTAATTGGAATTTCAGGTCTAGAACTTAAAAGAGAGAAGTGGGAGCTAGAGATAACAGTTTGGTAATATCAGCTAATTTAATTGAAACCCCATGCAAGTAGATAAGATGCCCAGGGGTAGGCTACATGTAGAAGAGAGCTAAGAAAAAAAATTTCCAGTTAAAGAGTGTACAGAGAAGGAAATAGTAAATGAAAGGCACTAAAAAAGAGTGGTTATAGAGACAGGAGTTGATAAGAGATGCCAAGAGAATAGAGAAGGTCAAGTAAGAAGCTCAAGATGCTCTAGAGAAAAGGAACAACAAGAACAAGACTGGCCAGGCACGCTAGCTCACGCCTGTAATCCCAGTACTTTGGGAGGCCAAGGCAGGCAGATCACTTGAGGTCAGAAGTTCGAGACCAGCCTGGCTAACATGATTAAATCCTGTCTCTACTAAAAATACAAAAATTAGCCAAGTGTGGTGGTGGGCGCCTATAATCCCAGCTACTCAGGAGGCTGAGGCACAAGAATCTCTTGAACCTGGGAGGCAGAGGTCACAGTAAGCCGAGATCATGCCACTGTACTCCAGCTTGGGTGGCAGAGCGAGACTGTCTCAAAACAAACAAACAAAAAGAACAAGACAGAGCATTTGAAAAGTAAAAATATCATAGTTGAAATTTTAAAAATTGATAGAAGAATTAGAAGAAAAAATTTATAAAATTTCCCATAAAGAAGAACAAAAAGACAGTAAGATGAACAATTAGGAGATCAATCAAAGAGATGCAACATGTAAGTCATAGGAGTTGTAGAAAGATAAATTTGAGAAAATGCATGGGATGAAATTATTAAAAAAAAAAAAAAAAACAATACAGGAACATTTACTGGAACTATAGAACATGTGCCTCCAGATTAAAAAGGCCCACCAAGTGTCTTAGAACAATGTTTGAAAAAGTACCCATACTAAGGCACATCACTACGAATTTTCAGGAAAAGATCCTACAAGCTTCCAAAGACAAATATATATATATATATTATATTTCCAAACTGGTGAAAAAAAAGTTACCTCCTCTGCAGCCTTTCACAGGAAACCACTGGAGGAGGTACTCACAAAAATGAAGAGGAAGAACAGGAAAGAGGAAGACAGGAGATGAAGGAAACAAGAGATTCAACATGGTAAGACTCGTTCTTCAAAAGAAGTAGAGTAAGCATGCTTCGGAGACAGGAGGTGGGGAATGAAGATACATTTGGACATGGTAGGGGAAAGTTGAGGGAATTTGCACTTCTCCTTTCTCAATGGTGAAGGTAGGGTTACCTGCTGACAGCATTTGGACGTTTTGGGAACAGACAGGCTTGGGACAGTTGCTGTGGGGAACAACAAGAGGATCAAAATCACTAGTAATGAAAGGATTGTTGAGCAGTACTCAGTATTGGGAGGAGGTTTGTAGTGAAGCCTGTCAATTTTATTTATTATTTTTTTTAGAGACGAAGTCTTGCTACCTCCAGGAGATAACACATGTAATTATAGGCACTGCGACCTCGAACTCCTAGCCTCAAGCTATCCTCCTGCCTTAAGGCCTGTCAGTTTTAGAAATGAAGATAGTTTTTCTGTCAGTCAGCCTTCATGTGATTTACTGGAGATCACTTTCTCCTGAGATGCTCTGAAGATGCATTTTCAACACAAACTGAATTATTGTCAGAAAAGGATTTATTTATTCACAGTATTGAAGTCTCTATTCTGGAAAGCGGAGGCTCTTAGCAATTACATAGAGTAAATCACATTTGGTAATAAAAACTACACACACACACAGTTCAAAGTGACAGCTTCCAATGCATCTGTATCTTAGGCTTTTTGAGCTCTTAAATGTTTTGGCTCTTCAAGTCTTGATTAGTTGAAAGTTGACTAATGAGTATCTAGGAGGAAGGAATTAAGAACAGCATGGAATGCCGATTATCCTAAAACAAACAAACAAATGAAACCAAAGGAAAAGGCAGCAAAGAAGTAAAGGAGATGTAAGAGTTTGGCCTTCCAGGAGACTGAAGATGGTCTTGCTCTCTGTGGTATGTCGATCAGTCAACCATGTTCCCCAGCATAATGGAAATGTTGGGGTAGGCTGCTACTTAGTTAGCAATAGAGTAGATGCATGAAAACTACCACCACCATTCTATTGGTACCCAAATGTTCAAAGTCATAACTCTGACTGTACAAATGTTAATGTGACTGACCTTTTCATAACTTACTGTTTCAGTAGAAACTCTCTAAGCATTTATCATTCCATTTGCCAGGAGAATAATTATTTTATTGGAATGCATATTTGAATCCACTAAGCATGCGAATTTGGTCATCTCTGAACTTGGCATCTCCTCCTTGCCTCTAACCTCTAGTCTAGAATTTCCAATAATTTTTTCCTATATGTGCCTTGCATAGAGATTCTGATTCAGGATATCTGGAGATGTCTTGGACCAGAGCATTGCATTTTGAAAAGCTTCTCAGGTGATTTTTTTCTCCAGAGGACAAATATTTTATTCTTTAAAGAATTTATAAAGAAATTGGAAGATGACTATAGTTCTCTCTAGGTGATTTTTGACACGCCCCAAAGGTTACGAGCTACTTTTGTTTTTAGAGTTATTTTCCTCAAGTGCACATCATGTCACTCTTCTCAAAAATATTGTCTCCCCACGTCCTTCAGAATCAAATTCAAATTCCTTCATATTGCCTTCATGGCTTTCCTGGATCTTATCCTGTATCAGTCAGGAGGAACTAAGCTTATGCTGTAATAACAGCTTCTAACATTTCAGTGACTGAAGACAATGAGGATATTCCATATATATCCAGCATGCCCAGCATGGCTCAGTAGGGAGGTACTGGTTTATTCAGGGACCCAGTCTGCCTCAGTCTCACATGGCTTTGGATTTATGTGGCAGAGAAGAGAGGCATGGACATCTTTCACCTATTCTTCAATGCTTTGGCCTGGAAGTGACACATGTCACTTCTGCTCACAGCCTGTTGGCTAGACAAGGGTTGGACAGTCACATTGCCCTGCCTAACTGCACGGTGACTGGGATGGTAGACTTCTGTGGACTGGGAAGTATAACAGTGAGCCCTAGTGAGTCCACCTTTTAAATAAATGTTTGAGGTGAAATTTACACAACATAAAACTTAACCATTTTAAAGTGTGTAATTTAGTGATATTAATTACAGTCACAATATTGTGCCACTATCACTTCTATCTAGTTCTAAAACATTTTCACCACTGTCAAGGAGATCCCATACCCACTAAGCAGTTACTTCCCATTTCTTTCTCCCCCTGAGCCCTGGCAACCACTTATCTGCTGTCTCTATGGATTGACCTGTTCTGGATAGTTCATATGAATGGAATCATACAATGTGACTGACTTTCCGTGTCTGACTTTTTTTCAGCTTAGTATAATGTTTTCAAGGCTCACCCACATTGCATGTATCAGGATGTGATTCCTTTTTATGGTTGAATAATATTCCACAGTATAGATACACTACATTTTGGGCCAGGCATGGTGGCTCACACCTGTAATCTCAGCACTTTGGGAGGCTGAGGCAGGCGGATCACCTGAAGGCAGAAGTTCAAGACCAGTTTGGCCAACATGGTGAAACCCCATCTCTACAAAAATTAGCCAGGCATGATGGCGAATTCCTGTAATCCCATTTGGGAGGCTGAGATAGGAGAATCACTTGAACCCAGGAGGTGGAGGTTGCAGTGAGCCGAGGTTGCGCCATTGCACTCCAGCCTGGGTGACGAGTGAAAATCCATCTCCAAAAAAAAAATTAATTCAATTGTTGATGGACAGTTCGATTATTTCTACCTTTTGGTCCTGTATATAGTGCTGCTACAAACTTCTGTGTACAAGTGTTTGAATACCTGTTTACAGTTCTTTTGGGTATATACCCAGGAGTGGAATTGCTGGTCATGTGGTAAGTCTATGTTTAACTTTTTGAGGAACCACCAAACTGTTTCCCACTTAATTTACCTTTTGAACTTGCTACTTCAGTCAAATGAGGACCAGTCACTGTTTGTACAGCTAGTTTCTCACTTTCGTGGCTCAGGAAATTACTTCGGTTTAAAAATTTCTCCCCTTCTTTTCTATTGATTGAAATAGAAATTCTAATAGTCATTGAAGGTTCAGGTCCAACCCTCTTTCTCTCAATTCTGGTAAGAATCTCTACTACTTCTGCAAATTCCGTATTTCCTCCTCTTTATTTCTTGTATGCTATTTATTTTTGAGTAGTTATTTATTAATGCCTTTATCACCAGATTTTAAATTTGCTTACACAACTTATTTCTCTTTTATTCCCCCCAGTGTCAAAAAACAGTCTTTTGCAGATGTTTAATAAATGCTTATTTAATGAATAAATAAATGAATAAGGAGTTATATATACAATGGTGATTTTTTGGGGGGGCGGGCTATGGATTTTTGTTTTGCCAATAAGATGGAGAATGAAAAGATAATATTACATTTCATAATTCTAGTTTCAGGGATGCATGTCGGGTAAAATTCAGTGAATTCAGTGACAAATATAAATCATTATTTTAACTGGAGATAATTCACTAAATCTAACACTGATGCCATCAGAACAAAGATTGGTAACTAGTGTTTCAAAGGAATAAATTTTTAGATTTTAATTTCCTCCAGTAAAAAATTATCTTCAGGCCAGTCCAAGTTCAGTGATGTTTACAGCTAATTGATCACAACCAGTTACAGATTTCTTTGTTTCTGCTCCACTCCAACTTCTTCATTTGACTAGCCTTTAAAAAAAAAAAAAGTATCTTCAAGCCTATGAGAGAAGAAAGAAGGATGACTTAGCAAGACAGGAGTGAGGGGATCGTCCAGGTTGGATGAAGATTTCTGAGCCTGTTTTTGTCTCCTGTCCATCTAAAAGTCACCTGGCATCTCATCTCATTTACTCGCAGATCCAGTCTGCCCAGCGTGAGCAGTTAAGCTGCCTTATTACTTTCTTTTCTTTCTCTTTCTTTCTTTCTCTTTTTTCTTCTTTCTTTTTTTTTTTTTTTTTTTTGAGACAGAATCTCACTCTCTTGCCCAGGCTGGTGTGCAGTGGCATGATCTTGGCCCACTACAACCTCCGCCTCCGAAGTTCAAGCAATTCTCCCTGCCTCAGCCTCCCAAGTAGCTGGGATTACAGATGCCGACCACTATGCCCGGCTAATTTTTGTATTTTTTAGAAGAGAGGGGATTTCACCATGTTGCCCAGACTGGTCTTGAACTCATGAGCTCAAGAGGTCCTCCTGCCTTGACCTCCCAAAATGCTGGCAATATAGGAGTGAGCCACTGAACCTGACCTTCATTTCCCCTTCAGTGAACACATATAATATTACAGGCAGAGTACCTAGAAGGAAAAACCACTGTTTCATGAGTACTAGACCTGCAAACCTGAAAATTTCTAGAAAATCTTAACTCTTCTATCCCTCAAAGGGAAAAAAACAAAACAAAACATGCCAAAGCAAAATCCACGAACCAGAAAACCCAGACAACTTACCATGCTTAAGTGCAGGATTTGAAATAGCAAAAGGAAGTAAAGCCCATCTTTGTGATGTCAAGTTCTATTTCGGTATATAACAAAATAGTTGAATTATATGGCTCTCAAAGTTAAAATATTAAACAGACCCTTAGCTATAAGATGTGTTGCCAGGCATCTGTATGGAATATAACCATGTAATCAGGGCATATTGTACTTCTCTGCACAAAGAAAACCAAAGCTACTGCTTCTAAAGATTAGGAAACTTTCATTAGACTGACAGAAGACAGTACAGAGGAAATGGCTTGGGGGTGGAGAGACGTATGAGAGAGGATGAAAGGAACAGTATTCATACTATCCAAATTAGAGCCAGGATGTTTATGCTCAGATCTTGTCTTGGCTCTGTGTTGAGGGGCCTGAATAATGGGAACATGGGAAAGTGTATCTCAGACCCCTAAATTAGGCAGTAAATTTACCAAATTCCTCCTACAAACGCTTCCTATTTTCAGCAGTCTCTGCACATTTCTGAATATATGCTGTGATTAAAGTCCAAAGATGGCTAATGCTAATGATCCCTTCCTCTTTTCTGTTGCTAGTATCCTCCCATGGCTATTTCATTCTGTTATTTATAAGTTGTTTATAAGTCACATGTCTCTACAACAGGATTGTAGCCTTATGAGGAGTGTTTTCATGTATTTTTCATTTATTCAGACACCATGTATTTACTGTGTGCTTATTTCATGCTGGGCACTGTGCTAGGTAGATAGGATGTAATTATTAGCAAGACAGGCTAGGTTGGTGTCCTCAAAGAGCTTGCCATCTTTTTTAGTACCTTATATATAGTTGACCTTGTTTGTCAAGTGATGTGAACATTAGGTTAATGCAAATTACTAAATTACTACTACTTAAAATATTGCACTAACAACATTTCTGATGTCAGTGTCTCTAATACATAATTTGGCCAGTATTAAGATGAACTAATAGTCACATATGTGAAGTTTAGACTCAAGGCTATATTTAGACTATATTTAGAACATTTAAGGGATGTTACTTTTCTTTCTGAGAAAGCAGATCTAATGAAGGTTTTTTTCCTAAGAATTAAAACAGTTCCATGCATAATTTGCAATGGAATTGGCAAACAAAAAGAACAAGTATTTATATCTCATTATTTCCCTCTTACGTTGCTTCAGCACATATAAGAGGCAGCAGCAGCTGCTGCCAAAGATGAAAATAATTATTGTCCTGGGTATGAACAGAGAAAATCTTGATGCTGTCTGTTGTCTTTCCTTGCAGATGTTACTCACAAGAAAAATGGGACTTTAGTAGAAGTTCCAATCGTTTTGAAAATGGGAGACTTAAGAACCTCCTTATGAGCTCAGAGAGCTGCAGGTAGAATTTGCCTGGAGGGTTGCTAAATTCTGTGGCTTGCCTTCACATTCATGACTTCTCTTGTTCCACGTTTCGAGCAGAACCACCCTAACGTGGGATTGGAGAGATTGGAAAAGACTGGAGAGGGCTGAGTTCATCCAAATACGGCCCAGGTCTCCTGAAGGGTTCAAGCACTTCAGTGAACTAGAATAGAAATTTGTTTACGTTGTGAGTTTGGAGTAAAACCTGTTCTGATTAAAGTAAAACTGTTCTGATTTTTGGAGTAAAACCTGTTCTGATTTTTGGCCTTTGTGTTTTCCAGTGTGCCTCAGCAACAGCTGAAATCTTGGGCTTTCCTGATTTAGAACCAACTCAACCAGGAATTGATTTATTTTCACGTGCACACTGCATCACACTGTATATAAGGCCCTCTGCTAGAAAGGCCCAACTGGGGTCCTTTGGCATCAGTATTTTGGAGACAAAGAGTTAATACTAGAAATTCATGTGTAATACCCTTTTTTGGCAAAGGAATAGTAGATTTCATCAGTTTGGTTCTTGCCATTATTTGTGTTCCATCTTGACCAAGTTAAATTATTTCCAGGATGTATCTTTTTTTTTTTTTTTTTTAAAGACAGAGTCTTGCTCTGTTGCCCAGGCTGGAATGCAGTGATGCAATGTGCAACCTCCGCCTCCTGGGTTCAAGGGATTCTCCTGCCTGAAGACTCCCTAGTACCTGGGATTACAGGTGTCTGCTATCACTCCTGACTAATTTTTATATTTTATATTTTTAGTAGAGATGGGGTTTCACCATGTTGGCCAGGCTGGTCTTGAACTCCTTATCTGAAGTGATCCATCCACCTTGGCCTCGCAAAGTGCTGGGAGTACAGGTGTGAGCCCCTGCACCCAACCAGGATTTTTTTTTTTTTTTTTTTTTTTGAGATGGAGCCAAGCTCTGTCACCCAGGCAGGGCTGCAGTGGTGCGATATTGGCTCACTGCAACGTCTGCCTCCCAGGTTGAAGCGATTCTTCTGGCTCAGCCTCCTGAGTAGCTGGGATTACAGGCGCGCGCCACCACACCTGGCTAATTTTGGAATTTTTAGTAGAGACGGGGGTTTCACAATGTTGGTCAGGCTGGTCTTGAACTCTTGACCTTGCGATCCGCACGCCTCGGCCTCCCAAAGTGCTGGGATTACAGGCGTGAGCCACCGCGCCCGGCCTCAGGATGTATCTTAAACTCATTATTTTTGATGCTTGCCTTGCAGCTGAGTAAATCCCTCTTTAGGATATGTGACAA
Source organism: Cheracebus regulus (assembly GCA_963574635.1). Classification (NCBI taxonomy): domain Eukaryota; kingdom Metazoa; phylum Chordata; class Mammalia; order Primates; family Pitheciidae; genus Cheracebus; species Cheracebus regulus. The sequence goes on from CAUYQU010033143.1 coordinate 52,452, forward strand.
TTGAATTGGCTTCAATTTTGAAATACGTCCTGGCCTTAGAGCCTGCTTTTGTTCATACACACTGGTTCCTTTGAAATGTAAATTTGTAAAGTCAATGTAAAACTGAAACTTCAAAAGTCAATTTTCATTGCTGCTCAGTTTTGCATTTCGATATCAAATTTTATTTACAGTGATTTACGTGAGTAAACAATGGATTACACGGCTTAAACATCTAAGCATGTATGGGTTTGGATTTTAAGTAATTTACATTATTCTTTTCCAAGTTGATTGTTGTACTGGGCTAATTATTTCCTTCAGAATTCCACTAATAAATCACAGATTCTCAATGCTGGTATTCCATTGCTTTATTATTCAATGGCACCCTTTTCTAGTTTTGGTTTTGCAAACCAGGGGAGTATTTAAAGTAAATTTTCAGAATCTCTTTTGGAGCTTTTGGTTCAGACTAGGCTCCTTGGAACCCTAGTGCTTTGGGAGTTCTGCTATTGCTGCAGTACCAAAAGGAGCTTCTTTCTATTTCGTTTGGGTTTTGTAGGGCTCCCCCGAGGCAGAGAACTGGGAGAAGGGAAAGAGCTCATCGGTTTGTTTGAAGGCCGGCGGGCTGTGCCGGCAGCTTTTCCCAGAGTCTCCCAGCTCCGGCTTTTCACGCATACCAGAAGAGCCGCTTTTTTCCTCCAGTGATTGAAACCATCTGGACTGCAGGGGGGTCACGTGTGTATGAGAAAATGACATAAAGTTTCAGACCCCGTTGTGCTTTGCTCCAGACCCAGACAACTCTTGGTCGGATGGTGCGGAGGTGAGGGCCGTCCAGTTTGGGGGCCAACTTCTCGTCCCGGCTGCTCCCGGCCCCCGCCTTCCTCACCCCTGTCCCCCACCGTCCCTCGCACACTCTCGGCGCGGCTTCCTCGCTCCCTCCGGCGCCTCGAGCGCTCCCCTCCGCCGGGCTCCAGCAGCCCACCCTCTCGGTCCTGGGTGGAGGCGCACATCCTCCACGCCCCCTCCACTCAAATCTGCGTTCCCTCCCCTCTCTCTCCTCGCAGTCCGGCCACAGCCCGGGGCGCGGATGCCTGCCTGCTGCCCGCCCTCCCTGCAGGAGCGGCTCCTCCTCCGGGCCGCGCGGCTCCCGGCGAGACCCCGTCAAGGCGCCGCGCCCGGCCCGGCTGGGGAGCGCAAAGGTAAGCGCCTCCGGGCCGGGTGGCCCCGGTTCCCGCCTGCCGCTCCCGGTCCCGCCCCTGCCCTCCCAGCCCTTTTCCCGCTACTCCCGAATCCCGGCCCCGGCGACGGTGTCCAGCTCCGTGAGTACGCGCGTGGGGGTCGCCGCAGGCGTGGAGGAGCGGGGCCGGTGGGATCCGCCTTCCCAGGCGGTCAGTGGCGGTCGGTTCTGCTTTCCGGCCCGGCGGGGGCCGCGCGGTTGGGGGTGGGGAACCTCGGCGAGGGTCCGGCGGTGAAGAGCTGCCTGTTGCAGAGCAAAGACTCGACCTCGGGACGCCCTGGGAGCGGGCTCTGCGCTCCGCTTGCCCCTCGGCGGCGGCATTCGAGCTCCTATCTGGAGCTGTTGCAGCTTGTATGCAGGCTCCTTGAAGAACGCGCGCACACGCATATGCACAGCACACACACATATATACACACAGCACAACACACACACGAACACACACACACACACACACACGGAACTCAAACAAAGGAAAATTAACTTTGCACGCTATTACTGCAACAAGTTAAACGATGTTTATTTGTGGACCGTTCAGTTTTTTTGCCCTTGTTCAGACGCTCGCTGAGTATTTAAGCGTCCACACTCTAGTCAACGTTTATGGCACCTTATCCAAGAATTTAGCAACTGAGTAGAATTCAAGAGACAGTGTTTCCATGTGTTTCTAAAGAGGGCTTATTGCATTTCCTGGGATCTTTATATGAAGGTAGTTGGTGATTACTTGAATATGAATAAAACAACTTCACTAAGTGAGAAAATTTGCCTTAGTACTGCTTTAGTCCAGCTCTTGCTTTTTTCCCCAACCAGGTGTTTCTGCTTTTTGGATAGCAAGGTCTTGGGAATGGCGAGGAGGTCATTATCCCATCTGCAGGACGGTTCAGCTACCTCTTAGCTGCACACACTTTAATGGCCGTTTTAGGATGGGGCCACAGGGTTAAAACCCAAAGGGCTGCATTATTTGTTTTGTTTTAATATTTTTCAGAAGGTGAATCCCTTAATTTTTTTTTTTTGGCAGAATTAGGGTTTTCTAAAGGATCAGGCAGAGTGTAGGTTCCAGAAAGCTAATCCAAGATAGAGACTGAATTGTTAACAGTCTGTCTCCCTTGCTGAATTAAGGACAGCACAAGGCCAGAATTGAAGAAGAGCCTGTTGAATGCATGAAGTGAAGGCTTCTTAAATTCTGCTGGTCTGGCAGAGAGTTCCCAGGTGACTAACATAGATTTAACACTCCTTTTTATTTATCTGGCAAATATTTTTTATTTAAAAATTTCTTTTTCTTTTTTATTTATTTTTTTTGAGAGGGAGTCTCTCTCTGTCCCCCAGGCTGGAGTGAAATGGTGCAATCTTGGATCACTGCATCCCCCACCTCCCAGGTTCAAGTGATTCTCCTGCCTCAGCCTCTCGAGTAGCTGGGATTATAGGCGCTCACCACCACATTCAGCTAATTTTTGTATTTTTGGTAGCGATAGGGTTTCCCCGTGTTGGCCAGGCTGGACTCAAACTCCTGACTTCAGATGATCCACCTACCTCAACCTCCCAAAGTGCTGGAATTACAGGCGTGAGCCACTGGGCCCAGCCTATCTGGCAAATATTACCTTTGGAAAAACTCCTCAAGATATGGGGGAAGAAAAATTGTTCAAGTGTATGTATGGGAAGTGTTACTATCCCCTATTTGGGCCAGAAGGGCACCCATTTTTGGTAGACAACTCCAAGGCAACTCTTCAGAGTATTTTTTACTGAATGCTTAGATTGGATTGACTTGGTAATTCGGAAAACCCTTGCTCTTGAGTTTGTGGACTCCTTGGGGAAAGAGGAGTGACACATGAGTGAAGGATGATTTCAGGTCAGTTGGCTTAGAACAGGAATGTCTAATCTTTTGGCTTCCCCGGGTCACCCTGGAAGAACAAGAATTGTCTTGGGCCACACGTAAAATACATTAACGCTAAGGATATCCGATGAGCTTAAAACAATGAAATAGCAAACAGTTCTCATAATATGTTTTAAAAAGTTTACAAATTTGTGTTGGGCCACACTCAAAGCCAGCCTGGGCAGCCCAGCCGCAGGTTGGACAAACTTGGCTTAGAATCTAAGAATTATAAAGCTCTAGGAGAAAATGATTCTGAGGCAGGGAGGTTTCATAGAAGAGGGGAGGGCCTTGAAGCAAAGTGTGCTTCTGAAACTGGTGGAGAGTTACTGGGGAAAGCTTTCCAGAGAATGGAGAGCAGACCATTTGGACTGCTGGACCTAGAGAGAAAAGTAATAGTTGGTGTCTGCTCTATGCCAACTACCAGCTCTCTCTTTCATCCATCAGTGTTGTGACATAGGTATGGTTGCTCTTGTTTTAAAGATGAAGGAATTCTTGTTTTAAAAAGAAAAGATAAAAAAGATACCTAACCTGCTCAGGATGACACAGTGGTAAAGTGGCAGAGCTGGAATTCCAATGCCTGGCTCTCAGACTAATGTGGGTGCTTTCACAGCTGCCTTCTCTAAAGAGCAGTGGGAGGTCCAGTGGAGGCCGGACTGTGGTCAGCTTCAATTCTGGCTCAAGGGTTGGAACTTGATCCTATAGACACTGTCTAGGTTTTAAAGATTTTTGAGAAAAGGATCTGTGGGTAAAGCAGTTATTTTAGAAGATTAAGGTGACATCTATTTACAGGAATGTGACATGCTCATCACAAGTCGTGTGCAAGTCATCATTCCCAGTTAGGAGATTACAAAAGTGAATGTAGCCAAGATATCTGGGCGTTTCAATTCCTGTCTCACCGTATCCTGCAGTGAGTAGCGTGGTTCACTGGGTAACGAACTAGTTGTAGTGACCACGGGACTGCTCTGGATCAGAAAAGAGCTGAATCTTACCGGGCACACGCTGAAATGGAATGTGTATGAGGATCAGCGCCACTGCTGCTTTGCCTCTATGTTCGCCTGTGTTTCGCAATGCTTTGTTTTTTTACTTTCACAACTACCCTGAGAGGTAGATCAATGTTGTAATTTGTTTAAACGCTTTTCCTTGCCCTAAACATCTTACATAAGTTGATGTGCCTTTTCCGCTCGTATTCCCTTATTTCTTAAAAATGCTGAATTTTGGCTGCGTAACGTGGCTCACACCTGTAATCCTAGCATTTTGGGAGGCAGAGGTGGGTAGATTGCTTGAGCTCAGGAGTTCGAGACCAGCCTGGGCAACATGGTAAAATCCTGTCTCTAGAAAAAATACAAAAATTAATCATACGTGATGGTGTGTGCCTGTGGTCCTAACTATTCAGGAGGCTAAGGTGGGAGGATCAATCATTTGAGCCCAGGAGGTTGAGGCTGCAGTGAGCCATGATCACACCACTGCACTGCAGCCTGGGTGACAGAGTGAGACCCTGTCTCAAAAAAAAAAAAAAGCTCAATTTTAAAACTTGGTACTAGTAAGGTAAAAGTGAATTTAGATTACCTTTCTTAATTATCAGACAGACTAATAGAAAATGTACATTTATTTCACTTTTTGTTTTGGAGGAAAAACGGGAGGCCTTTGTAGAGTTCCTGCATGGGGATTTAGAAGGGATAAGAAAGCCAGGATTTAGAGATGTGCAGAGGCCTTCCTATCCCTCCACATTTCTTACCAGTTAATTGTATTGTTCATGTATACAGCTTAGGGAGCTCACAAGGACGTCGGACAGTCACATTTATAGCCAGGCTCTTTGATTCTCAGCAGATAATGGGCTCAGGAAGGGCAGCAGTGGGTGGAGACATTTTACTAGAATTAGTCTGCCACTTTGAATACAATCTAGATTTCTTGCTATTGCTTGTGCAACTTGTATGCCTTTTCCTCTGAACTTACTAGTGTTCTGGAGACTTGGTTGTTTGGCCAAGGAATATCCCGTGGCAGGAGGGCTCACTAAGGAGGGGCAGCTGACAGGCAGAAAAATGAAGTTTGTCAACTAAAGAAGTTTTCTTTTCATTAATATTAGAGTCACCCATGTTTTTTTGTCAAATAAAAAATGTGAAACCAAAATATGATTTCAGTTCTCCACACCTATTTTTACCTTTAAGACCCTCTCACACCTTGGAAAGCTTGATAGGTGAAATTATCACCAGCACCTCTAAATGGGTCAGGATATGACTCAGCTTGAGTTTTGACCTCTGAGGAATGTGACCCCTCTTAGTGTAGGGGATTTGGAGTAGAAAAACCTGGGTTAAATAAACCATTTATTCAGAAGTTCTTGGAATTTGATGTTTGAAGGATCTTTGAGCTCAGTTTTTCTAGTTCTAGACCGGGGTAATCCCTTAGGGCCAGACAGAGGCAGTCACACCCTGGTTAGTACGTTGGTTCCTTCTCCCAGTTTGTATTTTGTATCACCTGAAAGTCATTTTATTTTCTCTGCAGCCTCTGGTTATAGGTTACATGGTCATTCCTCTGGAGAATGGCAAAGCTCATTGTTAGTTGGGGATCTTTTGGTATGTGTTTCTGGGACAATGCTCTTGAGCCTAGTTTTGAGAGTTGGGACCTCAAAAAGAGACTTTGGAAACACTCTTATTTAAATGTCAGAAATATTTGGTTGCATTTTTGATGCATTGCTTGCACAGTGAATGTTTTTATATATGTATTTGACATTTTAATAATTTAAGAAAAAGGTGATTTAGGTTATCTAAGATAGCTGAGAGCTTAGAAAAATAGGACTGCAATACTCGCCTTAAAAATACTCTAAAGTATTTTTTATTGGGAATGACATTTGGACAATTCCTGGGAACTGGAATATCCCTTTCATGCTCAGATGTAATCTTCTAGTGTGGTAGAACCTCCAAATATCCTTAAATCTTTCTGAAGAGATTTAATCTCTCTCAAAGAGCTTTCACAGTTTCCCTGGGAAACACTTTCTAAGAAAGGTTTCCAGGTTGATGATCACAGATTATCTCCTTGTAGTTAGCCTAAGTTTTCTTTTATGTCTCGTACTTTTTTACTGGTTTCCTATCCCTCTTCAATGCACATATGTTCACAGAATGAACGAATTGTCTTTCCTGGACTCCAAAGGCAGCTACCAAATGTATAGAATGTCCTATCTGTACTCATCCTTCCCTTCCCTTCCTCTGGCTAAACAAGCTGAGCTTTTACTCTTTTCATTTACCAGTCTCTCTTTTTAGACCTATGATTATACTTGTTGCTTTGTATTTTGTTTTATGCAGGAAGTTCATATCAGATATGTTGGCTGTTAGAGCTTTCAAATTGGAAGGAGCCTTTTGTAGTAAAACATATATGTATTTTTCTATTAGCGTAAGTAATTGTGGGATATAAGTAAACTCTGGAGATTATCTTTTAAAAAAGTTATCATCAAAAGAATTTTGCTCAAGTCCTTTAATGGCTTAAGAAGAATTCAGCCTTTGCAAGACTGCACTAAAATAACAGATTAGCCCAATTAAGGCCTTTCTGGAAGTGTGGGAATCATTTGTTTAAACTGGAATGTAGGATCTCCACACAAATATGATAGAAATAATCTTGCAAAAGTAATTGCGGTTAAAAAAAATTGCGGTTAAAAAAAAAAAAAGAAATAATCTGCTTAACCCTTTGTTAGTAGCATAAGAAATAAGCCCCTTTTTATGGGCCTATTAATGATAAAAGGTCATAGTGATTAGAATATGCTGGGAATTTGTCCCTGTTTGTTAATGTTTTGGAAACTCCTCTGGGTAGGCAAGGGTCACTTTGGGTGGCTTTTTGTCTTTCTTTGATGTGAAGTTGGGATCTTGGATGTCAGTTTAGCTAAGAATTTCGAATCTAGATATTTGTGAATTTTTTCCCTCTTCCTCCATTCTTCCTTTTGGAGGCAACTAACTAGAGTGGGGTAGAGAGTGCCTTTAATCAGAGTCAGTGTCCTGAGACTGTCAGACACTGGTGTCTGCGAAGTGCTCTGTATCACTAGCATTTATACACTTTGCCTTCCTTGTGTCCAACAGTTTTTGAATATCTTCTGTGGAAAAAGCACTGGGGTGCGTCCACACATCTGCTTAATCTCTTACTACCTTTCTTCAGTGAATATGCTCAGTGAATATGCTTAATGTTAGGTGTTTGATGAATCAATGAGTGGTTGAAGTTAAGAAATTAGAGGCCGGGCCCTGTGGCTCACGCTTCTAATCCCAGCACTTTGGGAGGCCAAAGTGGGAGGATTGCTTGAGGCCAGGAGTTTGAGACCTGCCTGGGCAACATAGTGAGACTCTGTCTCTATGAAAAAATACAAAAATTAGCTGAGTGTGGTGGTGTGCATCTATGGTCCCAGTTAAATAGGGGGCTGAGATGGGAGGATTGCTTGAGCCTGGGAGGTCAAGGCTGCAGGGAGCTGAGACTGTGTCACTGCACTCCACCTGGGTGACACAGCGAGACCCTGTCTGAAAACAATAACAGCAAAAGAAATTCCGTGGGAAATTAATTTTGGATATGAGTGTTGGGTACCTCCTGATCCAAATATTGCTGTTGGGAAGCGACTGTTTTTACACCACTCTGGTCTCTGCTCTGGGTGCTGAGATGACCTCTGATAAGGCTCAACATGTGAGGATATATTTTCTAGTGAGTAAACAGGGCCTAGTCAGTTATTTTTTCTATTAGTCATGTTGGATTACATTTACTGTTGTTGGGAACTCCAGTTAGCATAATATCCCCTTGAATTAGGAAGTGTCATTCAATAGCTGTCTTTCTCCAGGACTGCCTGGAGAAGCTTTTCTTGAAAGTCTGGTCTTGCCTCTTGAGCCAGGGATGGGTAGATTCTAAATACTTAGACCCAAAAGGCTTCTTCCATTGGGACCAAGTCCCAGGGGAATGGAAGTTCTCTTGAAAATTGTGTAATTGTATGGGAGGGGAATCAGAGCTTTGTACTCTTCAGTAGTTGCCAGAACCTGTACCCAGAGACCTAGAGATAAAGAAAACCCAACTTGCAAATGAATATTTGGTGCTATGGGTTAGCATGGAAAAAAATGGCACTTAAGGTCAAAGTGTATTTAATTGAATCCTTCATGTCCAGTTAATCAGCAATATCAGTTGTGAGGATTGTGTTTTGCTATTTTTTTTCCCCCATCTGTGTATTGACAGGTCACGCTTTCGAATTAGAATAGCACTCAGGACCACCATGTTTGCATAGAAAGTGCCATAAGAGTTATGGGGCGTGGGTGGAGGCCACTTTATTTCTTGTTTCAGAGGGCCATTTAAACATTTTTTGAATTTATTTATTTATTTATTTTTAGAGACGGGACCCCATATGTTTCCCAGGCTGGTCTCAAACTCCCAGGCTCAAGCGATCCTCCCACCTTTGCCTCCCAAAATGGTAGGATTACAGATGGAGCATTTTTAAAACCTCCGTAAGTAGTTCAGTGATCAGAATTAGCTAGAAATAGCACTGCCAAAAGGTATTGGCAAAATAACGTCTAGCAGCCTTTGTCTATTTCAGGTTAGGTTTGTGGAAGAAAGCCAATTTGGGAGCAGTGTGATGTGTCCATCTCTGTCCACATTTCAGTCGCCTACATAGTTCCCATGTATTTTTCACTGTTTCTGGTCCCTGAAGGGCTGGGGTAGATCTCAGGATATGAGGCTCAGACTTGGTTTGAAGCCACATCAAGAGCTGGTCCTGGTGGGTCAGCATTATTTTCTGTGGCTCATCACCAGGGATACGCATATGGGAGCATGGGTGGGTAGGACAGGGAAGAAAAACATAAGGGCATATAGTTCTCTGGAAACTGAATAAAGAAGTGAAAAAATTGGCCAGGCACTGTGGCATTCGCCTGTATCCCAACACTCTGGGAGGCCAAGGCAGGTGGATCTCTTGAGCTTAGGAATTTGAGACCAGCCTGGGTAACATGGTAAACTCCCATCTCTACAAAAAAATAAAAAAATTAGCCAGGTGCCATGGCACACAACTATGGTCCCAGCTACTCAGGAGGCTGAGGTGGAAAGATTACCTGAGCCCAAGAGGTTGAGACTGCAGTGAGCTGAGATTGCAGTGCTGACCTCCAGCCTGGATGACAGAATGAGACCTTGTCTCAAAAAAAGAAGTGAAAAAGTTAATCTTTTTTCCCCTCACTGACTTGGATCTTTGTTCTATTGGAAACCCTTATCTCTTGAGGTCATTATATTTATGTATTTATTTTTAAATGTTTCATTGTTATTATATTTAAAAAATAGGTATATGTATTTTTTTATTTCAGTAGCTTTTGTGGTACAAGTGATTTTAGATTATATTGTGTACTAAAATTTCAGTCATCTGAGAAGTGTACATTGTACCGAATATGTATTTTTTTAATCCCTCATTTCCTTTCCCTCCCTCCCTCCCACTTCTGAGTCTCCATAGTTCATTTTATCACTCTTTATGCCTTTGCGTACCCATAGGTTAGCTCCCACCTATAAGTGAGAACATACGGTGTTTGATTTTGCATTCCTGAATTACTTCACTTAAAATAATGGCCTCCAGCTCCATCCAAATTGCTGCAAAAGCCATTATTTCATTGTTTTTTATGGCTGAGTAGTATTCCATGGTGCATATATACCACATTTTTTAATCCACTCATTGGTTGATGGGCACTTAGGTTGGTTTCATATCTTTACTATTGTGAATTGTGCTGCGATAAACATATGTATGCAAGTATCTTTTTGATATAATAACTTATTATCCTTTGGGTAGATACCCAGTAGTGCAATTGCTGGATTGAATGGTAGATCTACTTTTAGTTATCTGAGAACTCTCCATACTGTTTTCCATAGAGGTTCTACTAATTTACATTCCCACTAGCAGCATGTAAGCATTCACTTTTCACCACATCCATGCCAACATCTATTGTTCTTGACTTTTTAATGGCCACTCTGGCTGGAGTAGGGTAGAGTATGTCATTGTGGTTTTAATTTGCATCTCCCTGATGATTAGTTATGTTGAGCATTTTTTCATACATTTTGTGGCCATTTGTGTATCTTCTTCTGAGAAATGTTTATTCTTGGCATTTGCTCCCTTTTTGATGGAATTATTTGTTTTTTTTCTTGCTGAATTGTTCGAGTTCTTTGCAGATTCTAGATATTAGTCGTTTGTCAGATGCATAATTTGCAAGTATTTTCTCCCATTCTGTGGGTGATCTGTTTACTCTGATGATTACTTCTTTTGCTGTGCAGAAGCCTTTTAGTTTAATTAGGTCCCATTTATTTATTTATTTTTGTTGTTACATTGGCTTTTGGGGTCTTAGTCATAAATTCTTCTTCTCGGCCAATGTCCAGAAGAGTTTTTCCTAGGTTTTCTCCTAGAATTTGTATGGTTTCCTGTCTTAGATCTAAACTTGGATCCATCTTGGGTTGATTTTTGCATATGGTGAGTGACAGGGATCCAGTCTCATTCTTCTGCCTGTGGCTAGCCAGTTCCCCAGCACCACTTATTGAAGGGGGTGTCTTTTCCCAGTTAATGCTTTTGCTTGCTTTGTTGAAGATTCATTGGTTGTAAGTATTTGGGTTTATTTCTGGGTTGTCTGTTCTGTTTCACCGGTCTGTATATCTACATTTGTATCAGTACCATTGCTGTTTTGTTACTATAGCCTTGCAGTATAATTTTTTTTTTTTTTTTAGAAAAAGAGAGAAAAGGAGAAAGAAAGAAACAGCAAAAGAAAGAAAAAGAATGAAAGAGAGAAAGAAAGAGGAAGAGAAAGAGGGAGAGAGAAGGAGATTCTTGTTTTATTGCCCAGGCTAGAATACAGTTTAAAATGGGGATTAAAAACCTCTTTTATGCCAATAATTGTGTTTAACAACGGAGACAGGAAGGAATAGGGGATGAAAATAACAAATAAGCAGCCAACCAATATT
>CAUYQU010033144.1:0-13801 GCA_963574635.1 Cheracebus regulus
TTCTTAGTTTTCCTTTGGCGGACGCCCCTTCTCCACAGAGCCGGACCTTCCCGGGTTCGCTGTGCTTGCTGTGAGACTCTCAGTCTGCAGCGCTTCCAATTGCTGTTTTCCTTGTGGGGATGGGACCAGCCGAGCCCCTCCGTCCCGAACACTCCGCACCGGGAAGCGCCGCGCTGGGGCGCCGGCAAAACAGCCTCGCCGGCCAAACGAGTCGCGCTGGCGACCCGTGTGGCTCCTCTGCCGGGAATCTCCTGGTCTGTGGGCTACAAAAATTCGTCGGAAAGTGCAGCGTCCACTCGTTCTCTGCGCTTTCACTGGGAGCTACATTCCTGAGCTGTTGCTAATCGGCCATCTTGGATCTCTCTCTATTTTATTTATTTATTTATTTATTTATTTAGAGATGGGGTTTCACCATGTTGGCCAGGCTGGTCTTGAACTCCTGACCTCAGGGGATCCACCTGCCTCAGCCTCCCAAAGTGCTGGGATTACAGGAGTGAGCCACCTCGCCCGGCCTAAATTATAATTTTTAAACAGTACTTAAAAGGGTAAGCCCACTGACTTAGCAGTATAATTTGTAAAAGACCTCATATTTCCACAAATTAGAAGGGCAAGGAATAATTTGATTGGTATTCAGTATTTCAAATTCACTATTCAGAAAACTTTTTGGGAAGGCACACAAGGATGTCAAACTGTGTCTCCAGTAATTGTATCAGCATGTAGCTCAGATTATGGCCTAGTCACATTTTCATGGATACCTCGAGAATTTTTTGGAGCAGCTCAGGAACTCCCTCAAGGGCCATGGATGTGTTGTGGTAGTCTCGATGTTGAAGAACTGTGTACACCATCTCAGGATCACCAGTGCTCACAGCCTCATGTAAAACTGGAAAACAAAAGGGTGAAATTTAATTCTTGTACTTTCTGACAAATTCCAAAACCAGGCTGAAAAGTGTCTAGATCAAAGACCAGTATTTTCTTCAGAGGAAAGGGGCCGCAGTCCAACCTTACCATGATAATCATGATTTCTGATTGCCAGCTCTTCACTAAGTAAAAAACATACAGTACTCTTAGCATCTTGATCAAACCCCTTCCACCTCTTCAACCTCTATTCTAACCACCGGTTCCAAAATCTTGACAATGTGTTTAGAGAGTTGGCTTTAACTATACGATCACACAACTATGGTTACATGTAGACCTGGCAGACAGGGCTTGAACTACAGTATCCCTGCTCGGTCAATACAAAATTACTCTGACCAGTAGTAGAAGAGCTTGCAACGAGTGAAATGCCAGGATTTCCCAAGAAGAGGCTACTATTAACCACAATTTATTTTTGATTTTTGCCTATTTTGATGGATTCAATGGAAGTAACCATATTCCTCAGGGGAAAAATGGCCTCCACGATCATGTACGGTGGAAGAAGTTTGCACTGAAGCTATTTCTGGATGAGGAGTCATTCTCTACCGAGGGTTTCTGGCCTGGGACACAATTCGTGGTTTTGTGTCACAGCCCAACCTGCATCATCCTGGGCTCCCAATTCCTTGCCCCCATCCCTTGTCCCAAGAGAGGAATCTTTAAGATAAAGATGACTCTGATGAAAAGTATGATTGAGACTAGCCTTTATTCAAAAAGAGAAACCAACATGAATGACCTTTTTTTTGAGCCAAGGTCTTGCTCTGTTGCCCAGGGTGGAGGGCAGTGGCAAAATCACAGTTGACTGCAATGTCAACCTCCCCAGGCTCAAGTGATCCTCCCACCCCAGCCTCCTGAGTAGCTGGTACTACAGGCATGCGCCACTGCACTTGGCTAATTTTCATATTTTTTATAGAGACAGGATTTCACCATGTTGCCCAGGGGGACTTTCAATTATTGTAAAAGTATACTTACCTGTCCATCCCTGGCGATTTTCTTTTGTCACATCTGCTTTATGTCGGAGTAAGACTCGAGCAGATTCCAAATGTCCCAAGGAAACAGCAAGATGCAATAATGTTCGACCTCGTGGGTCCACAGCCTCCACATTCTGTGAAGAAAACACTGGCAGTTATACAACTGGATACATTACATTAAAATGGGGAAATGTGTTTGACAGATATTTTAAGTATAAGAAATAGAAAACATATTTACACATTAATCACAGCAACACATGTAAGAAGGTATGAGAGCTGTTTCTAGATAAGGAGTCATTCTCTATCGAGGGTTTCTGGCCTGGGACACAATTCGTGGTTTTGTGTCACAGCCCAACCTTTGTCACACAAATGCAAACATTTGGGCACCATTAAAATATGAATTTGGGGATTATATGTAAAGATGATAGTTCCTGAATTCCTTTTTCTGCAAAGTTAAGTGCCTAATAAATGTTGGCCACAGGCCCCAGATCATCCAACACAACTTTAAGCTCTTGACAGCACTCAAATTAAGTCTAAATAAGGCCAGGAGCTTTCATGAAATGCAATCACTGGACGACACAGAACATGGGGGATTTCTCAAGCACATATCAGCATTCAAGTCTAGAACAGGAAGTACAGGACCTTAATCAAAACTGAAAGCACAGAAGATAATTTAGGTCAGAATAAAATTACATTCTCTAGCTGGATTCCCACCAAAACACCACTCTCATTATTGTGTATTGAGTTCCACATGCCCTTAAGTAGCACATAAACTCCAGTAGCATCTGTGGTCCTTAAGTAGCACATAAACTCCAACATGATCTGCCGGGCATGTATGTGGATCTACTCATAGAGAAATAGGCAAGTGCACACGCATCACTTCCATCCATCCCCTTGAGGGTTTTCTTCCCATGGTAGACATACACATCTGGCTTTTATCTCTTCATTCCTATTCTGCCACTCTTAACCCCCTTTTGGCACCTGCACCATGTCTCCAGAGCCATGCAGCAGTTTCTCTAGTATGAGCTAAGTCATAATGCCTGGGCACTGCCTGCAAAATATGACTCTGAAAGTTCTTCCAATGATACAATAAACTGCTATGAACTTTTGGAAGGCAAAACTTTTTTTTTTTTTTTAACAAGGTCTCATTCTGTCACCCAGGCTGGCGTGCAACGGCTTGACCTCTTGGGTCAAGTGATCCTTCCATAACAGCCTTCCGAGTAGCTGGGATTAAAGGCATGAGCTACCATGCCTAGCCTGTAAAAACTTTTTAAACGCCTTAATACATCATAGAAAATGTGCTTTATCTTGATTCGAGATGTTAGCTGTTATTCAAGATAAAGAAAATGTGCTTTATCTTGATTTGAGATGCTAGCTGTTATTCAGGCACTACCCCTGCAGTCTCTGAAGATACATAGAAAGTGCCACTTTACAGTAAAGTGCAGCAGGAATATGCGTAAACCGCAACAGTCCAATAGCTATCAAACCTCCTTGTTTTGCTAAAACTATGTTATGGCTATTATACAGTGAAGATAACTCTTACCAAGAAATAAGAGACGTGGTTGAAGACACCTGCAAGCTGAATACAAGTCCTCCTGGACCAATCCGAGGCCTCCGTGTTCCCCCAGTGCTAAAATACCTTCCTGTCTCCTGAAGCCCAGTTCACATACCTCCCATGATTATCTGAGTTTTCTCAAGGGTAGGTAGGACTTGTCCATTGCACCAAAGAGATGGAAAATTCCAAAGGGTAGGATCTAAGTCATATTAATATCTTCTAGATTCTCTTACCCTAGTCTCTAACTTGCATTAAATGTTTTCTTAAAAGTAACAAGGCAATGAACTTATGAACTATGAATTCAGTCGAAGTTTAGCAGGAAAGAATAATTAGCAAACTCATTATCTTCCTACACATATACTATATAAACTAGGTATTTCTTACCTAATAAATTCAATTTAAATAAAATGTTCGAGGTTTAGTACACTACCTGTCACAGGGGAGGTGTGTAAAAATGTTTATTGTGGGAAAGAGGAAACTACTTACTACAGTTCACACCCCAGAGCAAAACTAACAGCTCAGAGTAAGGATTAACACTCAAACTTGGCCGGGCGCAGTGGGTCACACCTATAAACTCAGCACCTTAAAAACAGGTGAGCCAGGCAAGGTAGCTCACGCCTCTAATCCCAACATTTTGGGAGGCCAAGGCGGGCGGATCACTAGGTCAAGAGATTGAGACCATCCTGGCCAACATGGTGAAACCTCATCTCTACTAAAAATACAAAAATTAGCTGGGTTTGGTGATGTGCGCCTGTAGTCCCAGCTACTTGGAAGTCTAAGGCAGGAGAATCATTTGAATCCTAGGGTGGAGGCAGAGGCTGCAGTGAGCTGAGATTGTGCCACTGCACTCCAGCCTGCGAACAGAGCCAGACTCCATCTCAAAAAATTAATTAATTAATTAAAATAAAATAAATAAAATAAAAAAATAAAAATAAAAGCAGGTGAATCACCTGAGGTCAGGAGTCCGAGACCAACCTGACCAATATGGTGAAACCTTATCTCTACTAAAAATACAAAAATTAGCCGGGCATGGTGGTGAGCACCTATAGACCCAGCTACTCGGGAGGCTGAGACAGGAGAATCCTTGAACCTGGGAGGCGGAGGTTGCAGTGAGCCAAGATCGTGCCACTGCACTCCAGCCTGGGTGACAGAGCGAGACTCTCTCTCAACAAACAAACAAAAGCCACTCAAACTCCTGGGCAAAGGTTAGAGATGCTGTACAAAATAAAAGCCAAATACATTATAATGTTAACTTTTTTTCTAGTTTGGACCACAGAGAAGCACCTATGGATAAGCCACAGAGCAGCACACTTTTCTTGGATAATTATAACTCTTCAGACCTTCCTGTGCCTCTCTTGCCTGAAATAAGAGGCAGTAGAAAAAGAATTCTGTAACTGTATTATGGTGACAGTGTGATTTTAAAACAATAAGTGAATAAAGATTAGAGGGGAAATGAGTAAAATAGAGAAGAGAAAACAACAGAGAAAAATCAACAAAACCAAAAGCTGGTTCTTGGAAAGTGTCAACAACATTGATGAACATTTAGTTAGCTAGATCGGGAAAAAAAGAGAGAAGACTTAAGTACTGAAATCAGGCATGAAAGATGGGATATTATTAGCAACTCTACAGAAATAAAAAGGATTATAAAAGGAGACTATGAACAACTGTATGCCAACAAATTAGATAACTTAAATGAACAAGATAAGTCCCTACAGAAATGCAAACTAGCAAAACTGACTTAAAATCCGAATAAGTTTGTAACAAGAGATCGAATTAATAATTTTAAAACTCCCCACCAAAAAATGCAGGCCCAGAGGGCTTCACTGCTGAACGCTATTTTATTTATTTATTTATTTTGAGACAGAGTCTCCCTCTGTTGCCCAGGCTGTAGTGTACTGGCGCGATCTCAGCTCACTGCAACCTCCACCTCCTGGGTTCAAGCAATTCTCCTGCCTCAGCTTCCTGAGTAGCTGGGACTACAGGCACATGCCACCATGGCCAGCTAATTT
This sequence comes from Cheracebus regulus, assembly GCA_963574635.1. Lineage (NCBI taxonomy): Eukaryota > Metazoa > Chordata > Mammalia > Primates > Pitheciidae > Cheracebus > Cheracebus regulus. Next base: position 5,445 of record CAUYQU010033144.1, read on the forward strand.
TTGTATTTTCAGTAGAGATGGGGTTTCACCATATTGACCAGGCTGGTCTTGAACTCCTAATCTGTCATCCATCTACCTCAGCCTCCCAAAGTGCTGGGATTACAGCTGTGAGCCACCGTGCTGGCTTTTTTTTTTTTTTTTTGAGACTGAGTCTCTCTCTGTCACCCAAGCTGGAGTGCAGTGATGCAATCTCAGCTCACTGTAATTTCCACCTCCCAAGTTCAAGTGATTCTCATGCCTCAGTCTCCCTAGTAGCTGGGATTACAAGTGCCAGCCACCATACCTGGCTAATTTATGTACTTTTAGTAGAATTGGGGTTTCGCCATGTTGGCCATGCTGGTCTTGAACTCCTAACTTCAAGTGATCCACCCACCTCAGCCTCCCAAAGTGCTGGGATTACAGACATAAGCCACTGTGCCTGACCTTCACTGGCAAATTCTATCAAACATTTAATCAAGAATGAATACCAATGTTTCACAAACTCTTCTAATAAACAGATGAAGAAGGAAAACTTTCCCATTTATTTTATGAGCCCACTATTATCCTGAAGACAAATGCTTCATAAGAAAAGAAAACCACAGACTAATATCTCTTATGATATAAATGCAAAAATCCTCAACAATATACTGGCAAACTAAATTCAGAACATATAAAATGCATTATTTTATACTATGACCAAGTGAGACTTATCCTACAAATACAAGAATGCTATAACTTCAGATAGTCAATTAACGTATCACACCATATCAATAGGATAAAACAAAAATACATGATCATCTCAACAGCTACAGCAAAAACACACAAAAGTCCAACATCCCTTCATGATTAAAAGAAAAAAACAAAATTCTTAGCATACTAGGAATTAAAGAAAATTTCCTCAAAGAGCATCTCTACAAAACCCACAAACTAACATCATAGCTAATGGTGAAAGACTGGATGCTTCCCGCCTAAGATGAGGAACAAGATGAGGATGTTCTCTTTCACCACATCTATTCAACACGGTACTAGAGGTTCTAACCACAGCAACTGGGCAAGAAAAAGAAATAAAAAGCATCCAGATTGGAAAGGAAGATGACATGATCTTGTGTATAAAATCCTAAGGAATCTACCAAAAATCTATTAGAACTATTAAATGAGTTCAGCAAGGTTGCAGAACACAAGATCAATAACTAATCAATTATATTTCTATTTACTTGTAATGAGCAACTCAAAAATGAAATTAAGAAAACAATTCCATCTATAATAGCATCAAAAAATAAAACATTTAGGAATAAACACAACGAAATAAATATAAATATACTCTTAAACCATAAAACATTGTTTAAAAAAAATTATAGCGACCTGGCCGGGTGCGATGCATCTTGCCTATAATCCCAGCACTTTGGGAGGCTGAGGCAGGTGGATCACCTGAGGTCAGGAGTTTGAGACCACCCTGAACAACATGGAGAAACTCCGACTCTACTAAAAATACAAAATCAGCCATGGTGTGGTAGCACATGCCTGTAATCCTAGCTACTCAGGAGGCTGAGGCATGACAATCGCTTGAACCTGGGAGGTGGAAGTTGTGCCAAGCCGAGATCATACCATCGCACTCCAGCCTGGGCAAAGAGAGCAAAAACTCTGTCTCATTAAAAAAAAAAAAGAAAAGAAAAGAAAGAAAGAAAATTAAAGAAAACTTAAATAAATTGAAAAACATCCTTAAGCTCAAAGTTTTAAAGAGTATTGTTAAAATAACAAAACCCTCCAAACTGAGGTATAATTCAATTCAACTCCTATCAAAATCTCAGCTGGTTTTTTGCAGAAATTAACAAGCTGATCTTAGAATTCATATGGAAATGCAAGAAACCTAGAATAGCCACCTTGAAGAGAGAGGTCTGAGGACTCACACTTCACGCTTGCCAATTTCAAAATGTACTACACAAAACTACAGCAATCGAGACAATGTGGTACTGGCATAAGGACAGATATATAGGTCAATGGAATACAATTTAGAGTCCAGAAATAAACCCACACATTTATGGCCAATTGATTTTCAACAAGGGTGCCAAAATAACCCATTGGAAAAGAACTGTCCTTTCAACAAGTGGTGCTTGAACAATTAAATATCTACATGCAAAAGAATGAAATTTTGGCTGGGCTCAATGGCTCAAACCTGTAATCTCAGCATTTTGAGAGGCCGAGGTGGGAAGATCACCTGATGCCAGGTGTTCAAGACTGGGGTGACACAGCGAGACCCCGTCTCGGGAAAAAAAAAAAATGTTGTTTTGCATATACCATACATGAAAATTGGCTCAAAATGGATCACAAACCCAAGAGTAAGAGCTAAACTGATAAAAACTCAGAAGAAAACATAGGAGTATATTTTCATGATCTCAGACTTCTTAGCTACAACACTGAAAGCATAAGTGACAGAAGAAAATACAGATAAATTGGACTTCACCATAAAATTTTTGCACTTCAAATGATACCATGAGGAAAGTAAAAAGAAAACCCACAGAATGGGAGAAAATATTTGCAAATCATATACTAATAAGGGCCTAGTATCAATAATATACAAAGAACCCTTATAACTCAACAAGTCAAATAACTTAATTTTTAAATGGGCAGAGGATTTGAGTAGACGTTTCTCCAAAGAGAATACACTAATGGCCCATAAGCACATGAAGAGGCTCAACGTCTCTAAGCATTAGAGAAATGCAAATCAAAATCACAATGAGATGCCACTTCACACCCACTAGGATGGCTACAAACGAAACAGATAATACCAAGTGTTGCCAAGGATGTGAAGAAACTGGAACCCTCACACACTGCTGGTGGAAACGTAAAATAGTGCAGCCACTTTGAAAAATTGTTGGCAGTTCCTCAAAAGTTAAACATAGAGTAACTACATGACCCAGCAATTCCTCTCCAATGTATACACCCAAGGGAAATGAAAACATACATCCACTCAAAAACTTATACATGGGGCTGGGCGTGGTGGCTCATGTCTGTAATCCTAGCACTTTGGGAGGCCAAGGTGGGCTGATCACTTGAGGTCAGGAGTTCAAGACCAGCCTGGCCAACCTGGTGAAACCCCATCTCAACTAAAAATACAAAAATTAGCTGGGTGTGGTGGTGCGTGACAATAATCCCAGCTACTCGGGAGGCTGAGACAAGAGAATCACTTGAACCCAGGAGGTGGAGGTTGCAGTGAGCTGAGATCGTGCCACTGCACTCCAGCCTGGGTGACAAAGCAAGACTGTCTCAAAAAACAAACAAACAAACCCACAAAAACATATACACAAATACACACAGCAGCATTATTCATAATAGCCAAAAAGTGTCAACAACCCAAATGTCCATCAGTTGACAAATGAAGAAACATTTTTATCTAACAAACAAAACATAGTACATCCATACAATGAAATATATTCAGTCATAAAAAGGAATGAAGTACCTGACACATGCCACAACATGGATGAACCTCCAAAACACTATGCTAAGTGAAAGAACAAATGATTCTATTAAATGTCCAGAATAGGCGAATCTAGAGACAGGAAGTAGGCTAGCAGGCTGCCTGGGGCTGGAGGGGTTGGGGAGAAATGAGGAGTGACTTTGTATGGGGTATGCGGGTTTCTTTTTCGGGTGATGAAAATGTTACAGGCTGGGTGCAGTGGCTCACACTTGTAATCTCAGCACTTTGGCAGTCCAAGGCAGGAGGACTGCTTGAGTCCAGGAGTTTGAGATGAGTCTGGGCAACATAGGGACATATTTTTCTCAAAAAAAATCTTTAAAAATTAGCCGAGTGTGGTGGTCCTTGCCTGTAGTCCTAGCTGTTTGGGAGGCTCAGGTGGGAGGATCGCTTAAGCCCAGAAGGTCAAGGTTGCAGTGAGCTGTGATCGTGCCAGCCTAGGAAACAGAGTGAGACCCTGTCTCAAAAAAAAAAAAAGAAAAAAAATTCGGAAATTTGACAGTAGTGACAGTTGCACAACTCAGCAAATATAGTAAAAACCATTGAATAATAACCTTTAAATGTAAATTATATAAGTGAACTATATCTCCATAAAGATGTTGTGAAAAAAAATCAATGTGTATGTATTTATTTATAATACATAAAACTAATCTATCATCTACTGTTTGCAAGTTGCTTAATTTCTCCTGAGCTTCAGTTTGCTCGCTTGTAAAATGGAACAATTAAAATACACCTACCTTACAGTTCTTACAAGGGGAAAGGCCTTAACTTAGCACAGTGCTTGACACCACAGTAAGCAATGAGAAGAGTTATCTGTTTTATCATACGCCCACACTATGTAGTTTCATATAAGCTGTCACTTTCTTCCTAAAAAAGGGATTTGCTCAAATTTCATTATAGTTAATAGTGAGGCTTAGAATTTTCAACTAATAATATCAGCTCAGAGACCAAGGACTTTCAGAATTTAGCTGGAATACACTTTTGAAGTTGATCATTTAGGTTTTTAAGTTTCTTTAGCCATGAGCTATAACCAAATAAAAATATCCATCCCCTTTTCCCATCCACTTTTCTTGCTCCAAAGCCTTAAAAAAAAATTTTTTTTTTTTTAGTTGGAGTCACACTGTCACCTAGGCTGAAGTGCAATGGCACGATCTCGGCTCACTGCAACCTTTGCCTCCTCAGGGTCAAGTGATTCTCCTGCCGCAGCTTCTGGAGCAGCTGGGATTACAGGCACCTGCCACCATGTCAAGCTAATTTTTTGTATTTTTTTTTTTTTTTTGAGATGGAGTCTTGCACTGTCGCCCAGGCTGGAGTGCAGTGGCGTGATCTTGGCTCACTGCAACCTTCGCTTCCCAGGTTCAAGTGATTCTCCTGCCTTAGCCTCCTGAGTAGCTGGGATTACAGGTGCTGCCACCATCACGGCCGGCTAATTTTTGTATTTTCAGTAGAGACAGGGTTTCACTATGTTGGCCAGGCTGGTCTCAAATGCCTGACCTTGTGATCCACCCGCCTGAGCCTCCCAAAGGGCTGGGATTACAGGCGTGAGCCACCGTGCCCGGCCAATTTTTTGTATTTTTAGTAGAGATGGGGTTTTACTATGTTGGCTAGGCAGGTCACATACTCCTGACCCTCATGATCCGCCCGTCTTGGCCTCCCAAAGTGCTGGGATGACAGGCATGAGTCACTGTGTCTGGCCAAAAAAAATATTTTTTTAAGGAGATAGGGTCTTACCATGTTGGCCAGGCTGGTCTTGAACTCCTGTCCTCAATCAACTGCCCTGCCTCAGCCTCCTCAATCAAAACCTTCTTTACCATCTTCCTGTCCTCCTGCCAAGCTCTGAGGCCAGGCTGCAGAACCAGACAACCAGGTGCCCCTTCCAGCTTCCCCACTAGCCTCAGGTGAATTATCAGCTCCGCTGTGCCTTGGTATCTGGCATATAGGAAGTGCTTCATAAACTATCACCCTCACTTCTAGGGAGCCTCCAGCAAAAGGCTGCAGGCTAGCCCTCCTCTCTCTCAACACAGTCAAAGGCCCTCGCTCCTCTTTACTCTCACATGGTCCTGGTCTTCTGTGTGGCCCCCACCCTCAGTTGGTGGGAATAGGAATCCAGTGGCCAATTTCCTAAGGTGACCCTGAGCCCTTGACGATTAATGGGGCATATGCAGGGAGCAGGCTCTAGGCTCTTCATCTTGGATGCCTAGCCCATGGCTCAGCAACTTAAATCTGTGCCCAGGGGCCTCACCTAGCCTGCCCCTGGCTGCAGTGAGAACCTCAGAAACGTCCTCCTTACCTAGATGCTGTGCTTTTCACTCGCTGGCTTCCTAACCAGGAGCCTGGCTCTAGCGTCAGACCTCATCTGCCACCCTCCATCTCACCCAACCCAGGTTTTCCAACCCTCTCTAAGGTACACTGACTCACCTTTGCATCTGTCCTCTTAAGTGTTCATGTCTCAGCATCAGTAAAAAGGCCAAAGAGGTTTAACAGACTTCTTTAGCTAAGTGGCAAATGATATAACTAGAAACACAAATAGTTTCCATTTCAACAACCAACTTCAAGGCCCCACTGAATATTAATAAGCTGATGGGTTAAGAGGCACTTTATTAAATGCCTCTGTTGATCAAATGAAGGCCTGAAACAATCTTGTAGTTGGCAAAGTTACACAACTGCCCACTATTAGTGACACTGACAGTGGGATAAGGGCTGGCTCACAAACACTCAAAACATGTGCTTATCCTCTTCATCTGGATAAACTTGATTCTTTCTTGTGTAGCTGTTCCTGGAAACAAATTCTTACAGCTATGAGTGTACATGCTTCAAGTCTCACTCAGGGATAGGGGGAATGAAGAAACCGATAGCAGAAACTCACCAGCAACAAAACGTCAAGGGAAACAGCCACTTTACTGCTGGGGTGATAAGAATTTTGGGGGTCTTTTTGTTTGCTTTTTGAGATGGAGTCTTACTCTGTCGCCCAGGCTGGAGTGCAGTGATGCGATCTCAGCTCACTGCAACCTCTGCCTCCCCGGTTCAAGCGATTCTCCTGCCTCAGCCTCCTGAGTAGCTTGGGATTACAGGTGTATGCCACCATATGCAGCTAATTTTTGTATTTTTAGTAGAGACAGAGTTTCACCATGTTGGTCAGGCTGATCTTGAACTCCTGACCTTGTGATCCACCAACATCAGCCTCCCAAAGTGCTGGGATTATAGGCATGAGCCACCACGCCTGGCCTTAAGAACTTTTTGTTTTTAATTATGCAATCAATACATGTTCCTTGTATACAAAAAAGAAGCTCAATCCCCAGGTTTACAAATGATGATTATAATGGCAGCAGCTACTGGTAAATGATATTGTTTCGATTTACTATATGCCTGCACTTTCAGGTCCATTATCGCCCTTATTTATTCTCCATAATCCTGAAATGAAGTCATATTTACTGAAAGAAATAAAGAAGGGGTTAAGAATACAGGATTTTGGCAGGGTACGGTGGCTCATGCCTGTAATCCCAGCCACTTGAGTCCAGGAGTTCAAGACCAGCCTGGACACCAAAAGAAGCAGATGCCTAAAAACCAAAACTGGACATTTTTAAAGTATACTAGCTGAGTCTTAGAGTTTTTACCTCTGCACCATGTCTAGCAGTAGAAAAGGAATTATTAGGTATACTGAAATGCTTAATAGTGAATCATTTAGTCTAGGGGCATGTGTCATATCTCCTTAACTCTTAAATAGTTGCCCTGTCATCTAATTGAGAACAATGACCTCACAGAAGTTTATCTTATCTGGAATTCTTTTTTTTTTTCGAGATGGAGTTTCACTCTGTTGCCAGGCTCTGTGGCCAGACCGGAGTGCAGCGGCATGATCTAGGCTCACTGGAACCTCCGCCTCCTGGGTTGAAGTGATTCTTGTACCTCAGCCTCTCGAGTAGCTGGGATTACAGGCACACACTGCCACACTCAGCTAATTTTTTTTTGTAGAGACAGGGTTTTACCATGTTGGCCAGGATGGTCTCGATCTCCTGACCTCATGATCTACCCACCTTGGCCTCCCAAAGTGCTGGGATTACAGGCGTGAGCCACAGTGCCTGGCCTGGAATTCTTTTTAAATGAAAAAAGGCCAGGCACGGTGGCTCACGCCTGTAATCTCAGCATTTTTGGAGGCCAAGGCAGGCGGATTTCAGGAGGCCAGGGGCTGAGACCAGCATGGCCAACATGGTGAAATCCCATTTCCAGTAAAAATACAAAAATTAGTCAGGCATGGTGGCAAAGCCTGTAATCCCAGCTACACAGGAGGCTGAGGCAGGAGAATAGCTGAAACCTGGGAGGCGAAGGTTGCAGTGAGCTGAGATCACACCACTGCGCTCCAGTCTGGACGACAGAGTGAGACTCCATCTCAAAAAGAAAAAAAAGAAAAGAGAGTAACTTTTGACTTTTGGTGGAGAATCAACCAACTTAAATATGGCAGGTTGCACGTACACAGCTTAGTAGTACCCCTTCATCAAATGGAGTAATGCTGACCAGTCTCAATTTTTGACAACCATAAGACAACCAGGAGAAATCCAAGATGGCCGATTAGCAACAGCTCAGGAATGTAGCTCCCAGTGAAAGTGCAGAGAACAAGTGGATGCCGCACTTTCTGACGAATTTTTGTTGCCCACAGACTGGGAGATTCTCAGCAGAGGAGCCACACGGGTCGCTAGCGCGACTCTTTTGGCCGGCATGGCTGTTTTGCCAGTGCCCTAGCGCTGCGCTTCTCGGTGCGGAGTATACGGGACAGACGGGCTCGGCTGGTCCCATCCCCACAAGGAAAACAGCAATTGGAAGCGCTGAGGACTGAGAGTTTCACAGCAAGCACAGCGAACCCAGGAAGGTCTGGCTCTGTGGGGAATGGGCATCCGCCAAAGGAAAACTAAGA
>CAUYQU010033145.1:0-10905 GCA_963574635.1 Cheracebus regulus
TAGGCAAGGGCAAAGATTTTGTGATGAAATCACAAAAAGCAATTGCAACAAAGCTAAAATTAACAAATGGTATCTAATTAAACTAACGAGCTTCTGCACAGCAAAACAAACTATCATCAGAGTGAACAGGCAACCTACAATGAGAGAAAATTTTTGCAATCTCTCCATCTGACAAAGGTCTAATATCCAGAATTTACAAAGAACTTAAATGTACAAGAAAAAAAATCATAAAAAAGTGGGCAAACCACATGAACAGACACTTCGCAAAAGAAGACATTTATGTGGCCAAAAAACGTATTTTAAAAAGCTCAACATTACTGATCATTAGAGAAATATAAATCAAAACCACAATGAGATATCATCTCATGCTAGTCAGAATGGTGATTATTAAAAGGTCAAGAAATGAATACAAAAATCAATGTACAAAACACTACAGCATTTCTGTGTGCTAGTAATGTCCAAGCTGAGAGCCAAATCAAGATTGCAATCTCATTCACAATAGTTAAAAAAAGAATAATATCTAGGAGTATGGCTAACCAGAGAGGTAAAAAAATCTCTACAATGAGAATTACAAAACACTGCTAAAAGGAATCGGATATAACACAAACAAATGGAAAAATAGTCCATGCTCATGAATAGAAAGAATCAATATTGTTAAAATGGCCATGCTTTTGAAAGCAATTTACAGATTCAATGCTCTTCCTATCAAGGGAGGAAGGTGAGGATCTAAAAACTACCTAACAGGTACTATGGTTGTTACATGGATGACAAAATAATCTGTATGCCAAACCCCCACAACATGCAATTTACCTGTGTAACAAACCTGTACATGTACCCCTTTATAGTGAACAAGAAGTAGGACAAAATAAAATAAAGGAAAAATAATATAAAATAAAGGAAAAAAAAGTCAAGAAACAACAGATGCTGGTGAGGCTGTGGAGAAATAGGAACACTTTTATACTGTTGGTGGGAATGTAAATTAGTTCAACCATTATGGAAGACAGTGTGGTGATTACTCAAGGATCTAGAACCAGAAATACCATTTGACCCAGCAATCCCGTTACTGGGTATATACCCAAAGGAATATAAATCATTCTATTATAAAGACACGTGCACACGTATGTTTATTGCAGCACTATTCACAATAGCAAAGACATGGAACCAACCCAAATGCCCATCAATGAAAGGCTGGATAAAGAAAATGTGGTACAAATATACCATGGAATACTATGCAGCCATAAAAAGGAACGAGATCATGTGCTTTGCAGGGACATGGATGAAGCTGGAAGCCATCATCCTCAGCAAACTAACACAGGAGCAGAAAACCAAACATGACATGTTCTCACTCATAAGTGGGAGTTGAACAATGAGAACACATGGACACAGGGAGGGGAACATCACACACTGGGACCCGTCGGCAGAGTGAGTGGAGGGAGGGCATCAGAACACACAGCTAATGCATGAGGCGCTTAATACCTAGGTGATGGGTTGATAGGTACAGCAAACCACCATAGCACGTTTACCTATGTAACAAACCTGCATGTTCTGCACATGTATTCCAAAACTTCAAGTAAAATAAATTTTTAAAATGTAAATAAATGAAAACTTCACATTCTAAAAAACAAACAAACAAAAATTACAGGTATATGCCTGTAATCCCCCTGCTTGGGAGGCTGAGACAGAATTGTTTAAACCCAGGAGGTGGAGTTTGCAGGGAGCCAAGATCACGTCACTACACTCCAACCTGGGTGATAGAGACTCCATCTCAAAAAAAAAAAAAAAAAAAAAAATGCAGAGGCAACCTAATTCCTAAGAATTCACTACACAAAGGAAAGTTCTTCCTGATAGTTAAAAACAAACTGATAAATATAGAAAGAATAGTGGAATTAGAAAATTACCACCCGCTAGCATCATTGTAACAACTGATTCAAGCAAAAATCATAAATGCTAAAACTAGTAAGATATAGATGCTTATTAATTACAAAATGAAAACAATAACTACACTGGAGAAACATGGCAGGCAACTCCTTAAACATGTGATTAAAGTTACCATCACCAGCAACAGTAACAGATATCACTCTCCTCCTGAGACAATGCACTGACAAAAACAGCATCATTTCCGTGATATTCCTGACAACAGTGCACGACCTAAATGTAGCTTGTAGGAAACATCAGACAAACCGAAACTGAGGGATGTTCTGCAAAATACCTGTCCTGTATTCTTGAGAAAATGTTAATATTATGAAGGCAAAGAAAAACTAAGGAACCGCTGCAAATTAAAAGAGACTAAGTAGGCCAGGCGTAGTGGCTCACACCTGTAATCCCAGCACTTTGGGAGGCCAAGGTGGGCAGATCACCTGAGGTCGGGAGTTCAAGACCAGCTGGACCAATATGGAGAAACCCCGTCTCTACTAAAGAGATGCATGCCTGTAATCCCAACTACTCAGGAGACTGAGGCAGGAGAATCTCTTGAATCCAGGAGGCGGGGGTTGCAGAGAGCTGAGATTGCACCACTGCACTTCAGACTGGGCAACAACAGCAGAAACTCCGTCTCAGAAAAAGAAAATAGAGAGAGAGAGTAAATAGTCATGACAACTAAATGCAGTACAAAATCTGGAATTTTTCTGCTCTAAAGGGCATTATAAGCACAGTTGGCAAAACCTGAATAAGGTCCGTAAAAAAAATAATAGCACTAAATCAAAGTCCTTCTTCCTTCCTTCCTTCCTTCCTTCCTTCCTTCCTTCCTTCCTTCCTTCCTTCCTTCCTTCCCTCCTTCCCTCCTTCCCTCTTTCCCTCCTTCCCTCCTTCCCTCCTTCTTTCCTTCTTTCTTTCTGATGGAGTCTCTCTCTGTTGCCCAGGCTGGAGTGCACTGGTGCCATCTCAGCTCATTGCAACCTCTGCCTCCTGGGTTCAAGCAATTCTCCTGCCTTGGCCTCCCCAATAGAGCTGGGACTACAGGTGCATGCCACCACACCCGGCTAATTTTTGTATTTTTAGTAGAGACGGAGTTTCACCATGTTGGGCAGGATGGTCTTGATCTCCTGACCTCATGATCCGCCTGTCTTGGCCTCCCAGAGTGCTGGGCTTACAGGTGTGAGCCACCACACCTGGCCCTTTTTTTTTTTTTTTTAAACAGAGTCTGACTTTGTCATCCAGGCTGGAGTGCAAGTGGTGTGGATCACAGCAACCACTGCCTCCTGGGATCAAGCAATCCTCCCACCTCAGCCTCCTGAGTAGCTGGGACTATAGGGATCCATCTCCATACTTGGTTAATTTTTTTTTATGTTTTGTAGAGATGGGTTTTCACCATGTTGCCCAGGCTGGTCTTGAACTCTGAGTTCAACCATCCTCCTGTCTTGACCTCCCAAAGGGTTGAGATTATAGGCATGAGCCATAGCACCCTGCCTAAAGCCCATTTTAAAGTTCAAATAAAGGGGCATCATTGTATATTTTCTAAATGCACACATTAGGGGAATCTGGTGTGAAAAGTAGACAGGGGTCAGGCACGGTGTCACGCCTGTAATCCCAGCACTTTGGGAATCCAAGGTGGGTGGATCACGAGGTCAGGAGTTCATAGACCAGCCTGATCATCATAGTGAAACCCCATCTCTACTAAAAATACAAAAAAATTAGCCAGGCGTGGTGGCTCAGGCTTGTAATCCCAGCTACTCAGGAGGCTGAGGCAGGAGAATCACTTGCACTCGGGAGGTGGAGGTTGCAGCGAGCCAAGGTGGCACTACTGCACTCCAGCCTGGGCGACAGAGCGAGACTGTCTCAAAAAAAAAAAAAAGAAAAGAAAAGTAGATAGGAATTCTTATAATTTCTTCCCTGTCTAAAATTAAGGGAGAAAAATTTTTTTAAAAGAGAAAAGCTGGTCAGGAACCGTGTGCACATGGATCTGGTTTGTTGACAGTGGGCCTCCCTGGAGTGGGGGTGTTCTCACTGGGACATTTCATTGTGTCCCCCGACACCAACCCAGTACCATCTTCCAGTCTCCTGCCTGGAAGGAGGTGCTAGGAGCCCAGTGAGGGAGCAAAAGGGGTGTTGTGCTGAACATACAGGACAAAAACATTCACCTAATCTATTTTTAGTACAGGGTTCCCACCCCCAAGTGCCTCCCTGCCCAGGCCACAGACCCTCTGTTTGATCCTCTCTAAATTAACCTCTAGTCTTCTGGACTAGATGGGGAGAGTGTCATCTGACTGCAGGGAGAAGAATCAAGGACTCTAACTACTTTCTGTTTTTAGCCTAACCTACTTTTAGAAGTGCCTGAGTATCTGGGGGGTTCCCAAGGTAAACCCAGTTGCTCGTGTAGACCTGTTGGAGTGTAGGATGCAGCTTTCTGAAGTCTGTTGAGTCAAATGTCGCTCTCTGTTCTAGATTCCAAAAATGCTGCTTCAATAATATTTGAAATTTCCTAAGAGAGTAAACCTTAATTATTCTCACTACACCAAAAAAGAAAAGAAAAAAAAAAGATAACTATGTGAGGTGACAGATATGTTAATTAGCTTGGTTGTGGAATCATTTTACAATGTATGCTTATATCAAAACATCATGTTGAACACCATAAATATATACAATTCTTTGTCAATTATTTGTCAATTACATCAATAAAGCTGAAAGAAGATTTTAATGCTACTACTAGTCTTCTCTGCTGTTCTCTTTGTCCTTGTGGGTTTAAATATTTTAATAAAATCTCTTTGCTGTCATTTTAGTGGAGTTTCAGGAAAAACCACATGTCAAACCTGTCATCATCAACTGAAGTTCTTTGCTGTGTTTTCTAATCTTCTACAATGACATGCATTGCTTGTGCAATTTTAAAATATATTGAAGCACATAAAAGAACTACATGTTGTGAAACCATATAAAATGGTTTAGAAATAGGATGTTCATCAGGCTTCTGACGGGAGGATAATTAAACCCTGAAAAGAGGCTGGGTGATGTGAAAAAATTTGACTATGCCTTGGGCTGAAACCCCAATGCTCTCATTGGCATTGTGACATGAAGGTGAATACAATCCTCTGTAAACGCATTTTAACCCTCGGTTACCATATGGGGAGACGCGTCGCGAGAGTGAACCGCACAAATCTTGTGAATTCAAATCTCACTGAATTCCAGAGGTGAAAAAGGATCGCCTGCACACAGGCCAAAGCCCTCCTTTGAGATTGAGGCTCAGGAAAGAGCCCGTCAGTACCCACAGTTAACTAGGAACTGAGGCTTCAACCATTCCTCTGTCCCCCGCACCAAAAACAAGGTAAAAATAAATCCAGGGAGTAGGTCAAGTCAGAAGCTTGGTACCATACCCACACCCCCGGCCTGATGGATGCATAAGGCGGTCCACACCTGTATCTACCAGCGCTCAGCTCCCGCGGCAAACCCAGAGGCGCCGCAGCCGGGGAAAAGGTGGGGCTCACGAGAAGCTGACTTTCCAGATTATACCACACGAGGGCAGCAGAGGACAGGCGGAGAAAATCGAGAGGGTCTTGGGGGTGGGGTGGGAGAAGGTAGGAGACTGGGACTATAATGGGACAGAAAATACACTAAAAGATGGTAGGAAAAAGAAGGGCGCGGAAGACAGACTCGGAGCGATAAAGGGAGGAAGCACTGCTATCGTAGTGATCTCGCACGTGTGGACAGTTACTGTCTGCAAGGTGAGGGCACTCGCTGTGTCGTGGATACAGGAGCTCATTCCATAGGTGAATAAACAGGATGGGAGGCAACGGAGCCAGCTGTCAGGTCACAGCGTGGGCACTAGCACTTACTGGCAGGGTTATTTAACTTCTCTGTGCCTTGCTTTTCTTATCTACCTCACAGAGTTGTGAGGATGAAATAACACATGCAAAACTCGAGAACAGCACCTGGCACATGGTTAACATTCAACAAACGCCAACGATGATGATCATGATGATGATGGTGGCGATGATGATGATGACGATGGTGGTATAATGATGATGGTGATGATGATGGCGGTGGTGATGATGACAGTGATGATGGTAGTAATGATGATGGTGGCGGTGATGATAATGGTAGTAATGATGATGATGATGGTAATGGTAATAATAATGATGATGGTGGTGGTGGTGATAATGATAATGGTAGTAATAATGATGATGGATGATGGTAATGGTGGTAATGATGATGATAATGGTAGTAGTAATGATGACGATGGTGGTGGTGATGATGATGGTGGTGATGACGATGGTGGTGGTGATGACGATGGTGGTGGTGATGACGATGGTGGTGATGATGATGGTGATGGTGATGACGATGGTGGTGATGATGATGGTGATGGTGATGACGATGGTGGTGATGATGATGGTGATGGTGATGACGATGGTGGTGGTGATGATGGTGGTGGTGATGATGGTGGTGATGACGATGGTGGTGGTGATGACGATGGTGGTGGTGATGATGGTGGTGGTGATGACGATGGTGGTGATGATGATGGTGATGGTGATGACGATGGTGGTGGTGATGATGATGGTGGTGGTGATGATGGTGGTGGTGATGATGGTGATGGTGATGATGGTGGTGGTGATGATGATAGTGGTGGTGATGATGATGGTGATTATGGTGATGGTGATGAAGATGGTGATGATGGTGATGGTGATGATGATGGTGGTGATAATGATCATAGTGATGATGATAATGGTGATAATGATATTGTTGAATCCTTACATAGAGGAGGACCCTTGATTTCCAGGTTGGTGGAGTGCTGCTGAAAAATCTTCCACAGTATTACAAATGGGGAAACCGAAGCCCAGGAAGATTGCCTGTTAGCACAGGGATCTAGAGCCAGGCAATACCAGGGCCAGGGTTCAAAATCAGGTCATTCAAAATCAGCCATCACTGGCTGACTTAAAACAACAGAAATGTTTCCTCTCATAGTTCTCGAGGCTAGGAGTCTGAAATCAAGGGTCAGCTCAGCATGCTCCCTCCAACAGCTCTAGGGGAGCTTTCCTGCTTCTTCTAGCTTCTTGTAGATACCAACAATCCTTGGCATTCCTCAGCAGTGGCAGCATCACTCCAGTCTCTGCCTCTGTCTTCACATGGTCATCTTCCCTCCGTCTCTGTTCCTGCTTTTTCTTGGATTAAGACGCACCCTAATCCCTATGACTCCATCTCACATCTACAAAGAACCTATTTCCAAATAAGGTCACATTTGGAGGTTCCAGGGAGACAAATTTTGGAGGGAAACTATTCAACTCAATACTTTTTTAAGAGCTGGGAGGGTTCTCCCTGTGTTGCCCAGGCTGGTCTCGAACTCCTGACCTCAAGACATCCTCCCATCTCAGCTTCCCAAAGTGCTGTCATTACAGGCGTGAGCCATAACACCCACCCTCAACTCAATACATTTAAAATATGGAGATTTCAAATAAATATTGAGATTATTATTTTTTCTTTTAAAAAATCAGATCTGGCCCCACATCCTGCATCTCAGATTCCCACACAGTTGCTGGAACTGAGAAGCAGCCTCCTTGTTCCCATCTGCGCCGGGCACATGCTCTCCATTTATCACAGTCCCTTCCTCAAGACGTCCAACAACTGCAATAGCAGGAAAGTATTAAAGAAGTATCCCAAACTTATCTTCCTTGAAACTAGTAGTGACTTTCTGTCTGAGTGAGAGAAAGTAAAGGGGAGAGTCGTGTGCAACTTTCCAAGAGGAACCAGCTGTCACCCCAAGCACTTCTGTCATTTATATTATCTGCCTGGCTCCTGTAGGAATTTTCATCTGCAGCGTGGCTGTACAACAGTGACATGTTCATGAGACTCTCACTCACTGGATGACCCTGTCCGTACCCCACCTGTATCCCCTTGTCCTTATTCACCATTCTTGAGCCTGCCTACTCACCTTCCAACTTCGAGCATCCTCAGTACTTTGCCTAAGGGCTTCCTCTGGCTACTAGAGACCCCTTTTCCTACCCATAGCCCATCTTTATGGGCTGACAAAAGTTGGTATATCAATACACCAGCTCCCTCACCCCTCAGGTAGAAACTTTCTAAGGACTGAGTTCTACACTTGAGTGTTCAGAGTCCCCTCCGCAGGGTGAAGCTCCAGCTTCTCACAGTGACAGCTTGTTTCTGGAGCACACCCTCAGCTGGCTCACTGTCTGCCCTCTCTCACTTCCCTCTCTCCTGAGGAAGCGCTTCCCGGGATCATCTCTCAGATAAGCTACTTGCACACGAGCCCTTATCTCAAGGTGGGCTTCTGGAGAAAACCAAATTTGAGGGCAGAAACATGGCCTGCTTGCCTTATTCATCTCACCATCCACAGAATGGAGCACAGTTAATGAACACATTATAAAGAGTTCACTGTTCATTCATTTATTCAGCTATGTGTGTCTAGCTCCACTTCATGCCAGGCCTGGGCTAGAGGTTGGGATACTCTGATGAGAGGGTGCACTAACTTTCCTGCTCTCCTGAAGCTTCCAACCCGGGGAAAACCAGCTTTCAAGAAAACAGAGACTGCTTCTCCGAAAAGCCAACAACATGGCCTTGAATAAACTTATAAAAGTTTAAATAAAAAAAAGTGGAGAAATACCACAAGCTAGCAATGAGTGAGAACTAAAATGGGTGAGTTGATTCTTCATTCACCTGCAAATATCCACTGAGTACTTATTCAAGCATTCCTGGCACAGGCATGAACACTTAAAGAGTCAAAGAGAATGCCGGCAAGTCAAAGTCAGTATTCCCACAGAGAACACAGAGAATGTGGCAGCATCACAGAGGAGCTAATTCTGCCTGGGAGGCCAGGAGGACTCCCTGGAGGAGGCGTCACCTGAGTGGAGTCTTGAAAGACAAAAAGGCATTTGCAAGATGTAGAAAGGAAAAAGCATTCTAGCTGAAAGAAACTGCACATAAGAAGGTAGAAAGGTATGACAAATAGATAATCTAAGATCACACCTCAAGGAGCTAGAGAAACAAGAACAACCCAAACCCAAACCCAGCAGGAAAAAAGGAAATAACCGAGATCATAGCAGAACTAAATGAAAGTGAAACAAAAAAACTACAATAAATGAAACAAAAATCTGGTTCTTTGAAAAGATAAATTAAATGTATAGACTATTAGTGAGATTAACCAAGAAAAGAGAGAAGATCCAAATAAGCACAATTAAAAATGAAATGGGAGAGAGAGATCCAAGATGGCTGACTACTAGCAGCTCAGGATTGCAGCTCCCAGAGAAAGCACACAGAACGAGAGGACGCCACGTTTTTAGAAAAATGTTTGTTGCTTACGGATTAGGATTCCCAGCAGAGGAGCCCCACAGGTTGCCAGCACGACTCTTGTGGCTGACGTGGCGGTTTTGCCGGAGCTTTGGTGCGGCGGTTCTCAGTGCAGAGTGAACGGGACTAGCTTCCCTTTTGATTGACATTTGGAGCTCCGGGAAGGCAGAGTCGCCTATTTACCTGATTGAAAAAGGGATTCAAGAGGGAAGCCAGACCGGAGATTCCCGAACAGAAAAGCACCACGAATCTTAATGCCTCTGTTTTAGCCGGCGCAGTGGGTTGCTCAGATTTTGGCGCTGGGAATCAACAAGTTGGACGTCCATTCAGAGACCTAATTTGAAAGTTGGCAATCACAAAGACGACAGGTGGATAAACTCAACAATGATGGGAAGAAACCAGCGTAAAAAGGCTGAGAATACCCATAATCAGAATGCCTCTTCTTCTACAGGGGATCACAGTTCCTCATCATCAAGGGAACAAGGCCTGATGGAGAACGAGTGTATTCAATTAACACATTTAGGCTTCAGAAAGTGGATAATAAGAAACTTTTGTGAGCTAAAAGAATATGTTCTAGCCCAATGTAAAGAAACTAAGAACCTTGAAAAAAGGTTTGATGAAATGCTGATGAGAATAGATAATTTAGAAATGAATATAAGAAAATTAATGAAACTGAAGAACACAATACAAGAACTTCGTGAAGTATGTACAGGTTTTAACAGTCAAATTGATCAAGCAGAAGAAAGGATATCAGAGGTCGAAGACCTACTTAATGAAATGAAATGAGAAGAAAAGATTCAAGAAGAAAGAATAAAAAGGAATGAGCAAAGTCTCCAGGAAATATGGGACTATGTGAAAAGACCTAATTTACAACTGATAGGTGTACCTGAATGTCATGAAGAGAATGAATCCAAGTTGGAAAATATTCTTCAGGATATTATTCAGGAAAACTTTCCTAACCTGGTAAGGCAGGACAATACTCAACTCCAGGTAATCCAGAGAACACCACAAAGATATCCTTCAAGTAGAGCAACTCCTAGACACATAATTGCCAGATTCACTAGGGTTGAAATAAAGGAGAAAATTCTAAGGGCAGCTAGAGAGAAAGGTCAGGTTACCCATAAAGGGAAGCCTGTCAGACTTACAGCAGACCTCTCAGCAGAAACCCTACAATCTAGAAGAGAGTGGGGGTCAATATTCAATATCCTCAAAAAAAAGAATTTTCAACCCAGAATCTCATACCCAGCCAAACTAAGCTTCATAAATGAAGGAAAAATAAATTTTTTTCCGAATAAGCAAGCACTCAGAGACTTCATCACCACCAGGCCTGTTTTACAAGAACTTCTGAAAGAAACACTACAAACAGAAAGGAACAACCGGTAATAGTCATCCCCCAAAATTACCAAAGTGTAAAGATTTTTTCCATAATGAAGTTACAGCAGTTAATGGGCAAAATAGCCAGCCAGCATTAAATTACAACATCGAACTCACAAATATTACTATGAATCCTAAATTTAAATGGATTCAATGCCCCAATTAAATACACAGACAGGCAAATTGAATTAAAAATTAAAATCCGGAGAGATCCAAGATGGCCGCATAGCAGCAGCTTGGGACTGTAGCTCCCAGTGAAAGCGCAGAGAGCGAGTGGATGCCGAAATTGCAGACGAATTTTTGATG
>CAUYQU010033147.1:0-48482 GCA_963574635.1 Cheracebus regulus
TCCGAAAGGGACTGGCCCTTCCTTTCCTGGCCGTCGGTTGGGTTATTAATCCCACCTCCCAGATGGCAGGGGTGGTACCAGCACTGAGTGAGCACTTATCCTGGGGCAGGAGGGGTCCTGGTCACAAGCAGTGAAACAGGCCTGGAGAGGCGAAGAACCTGACTTGCCAGTGATTCCACAGGAGGGCGGGGAATCGGGGCTCTGGGGAGGGATCCGCTGAGCCCCCCCCGCCCCTCCCCCATCACAGACGGGCACCCTAGTTTGCTACTCTGTTTACTACTACTGGGCTCTGAGTGGCAGTCCACGAGCAACTAATGGGAACAGTAGCTTTAGAAAACTACTGAAGAACACTCTGCACCCTAACTGCCTCCCTGGGGCCTCCTGGACTGTGCCTTAGTAACAGTAGCAGCTAAGAGCTTCCCAAACAGCTCAATTGCTTTGTGAGGGAAAGACTTTCAATAGACCCATTTTACAGGAGGGGAGACGGAGACTGAGTTAGGAAGTCTCCGGTACACTGACCGAGGCTGAGTTAGGAAGTCGCCGGGGACACTAGGAAGCATGCTTCTGTGGCCCAGGCCGGGCTGCAGCTGTGGAGCCTGCTGCATACATCCAGGGGCTCCCACCCAGGTTGGGGCCAAATCCTGCCGTTGGGCTTCGTCTCTGCCATCTCCCGTCCCGTCATTCAACCGTTCCATCCTAAGTACCTGGCAAAACAGTCCAGCTCATGCCTGCCTCAACACCTTTGCACTGCTGTTTCGTCTGCCTGAGAGTGTCATCTATATTCAGGTCCCAGCTCAATGTCACCTCCTTAGAGAGTCCCTCGCTGACCCTGTATCTAAAGAAACTGCCAAGGCCTCACTAACTCAACACCCTGTTCATTTTCATCAGCATTTATCACGACCTGAAATTATCCTGGGCATTTGTCACTGATATATATTGTCTTTGGTCACCAGAATGTCAGCTCCATGAGAGCAGAGACCTGTCTGGCCAGCTCACTGCTATATCCTCAGCACACAGTAGGCACTCAGTTAAAATGTGTTGCAAGTGAATGAACACATGAATGAATGAATGCATCAACAGAGGGGGAAGGAGGCTGGTGTTGACCCTGGAAAATCCAGAAGCAAGTGGAAATGGCTGACCCTATATCCATGCTTTCCAGCACTTGCTCCTGGGGCACATTTTAGGGTCAAGCCTTTGCCTTTCCATGGTCCCAACCTCTGGGTAGATGGGACTCCCAGGAGCCTGAGGTTGCAGCGAGCTGTGATCACATCATCGCCTCCAACCTGGGTGACAGAGCGAGACGGTGTCTCTAAAATATGCTTTGTTTGTTAGCCTGACACCCAGGAGATGCCCATTCAGGCTAATCAAGTTCACATGGTCAGCCATGATGTCAGATCAAATTCCAGCCACTCCTGAAAAAACTCCCCACCTTCAAGGCGGGCCTGGAAGAACAAGGCATCTATAGGGTGAGGACTGACGCTGGGGGGCTTGGGGGCCTGAGCAGCTTTGACCTTGGCTACCCTAAGAGACTGACTGGCTGCTGGATCACACCCAAGGGGCCTGTGTCACACTATCAGTAACAGCCCAAAAGACACCCAAATGAGCATTCCTGGGGCCAAGCCTCACATGCACAGCTAGATCTATGACCATATAGAAAAATCTTGTGTGTGTGTGTGTGTGTGTGTGTGTGTGTGTGTATACTTTTGTTGTGCTTTGAAGCAGAAGTTGCAAACTGGGCAGATCACCTGAGGTCAGAAGTTCAAGACCAGCCTGGCCAACATGGCGAAACCTTGTCTCTACTAAAAAAATACAAAAATTAGCTGGCGATGGTGGTGTGTGCCTGTAGTCCCAGCTACTCAGGAGGCTGAGGCAGGAG
The DNA here is from genome assembly GCA_963574635.1 of Cheracebus regulus. Taxonomy (NCBI): domain Eukaryota; kingdom Metazoa; phylum Chordata; class Mammalia; order Primates; family Pitheciidae; genus Cheracebus; species Cheracebus regulus. The sequence goes on from CAUYQU010033147.1 coordinate 1,877, forward strand.
AATCACCTGAACCCAGGAGGTGGAGGGTGCAGTGAGCCGAGATCACGCCACTGCACTTCAGGCTGGGTGACAGAGGGCAGACTCCATCTCAAAAAACAAGAAAGAAAAGCCCGCAGGGCCTAGCCAAGCAGCCAGCCCGGAGCTGGAGGAGAGCTGAGCTAGCCCGCAGGGCCCTGCGCACCCTGCACCTGCCCCGAGGCGTTTTTGTCTTCTTTTTTTAGAGACAGGGTCTCGCTCTGTCACCCAGGCTGGAGTGCAGTGGCGTGATCACAGTTCTCTGCAATCTCGAGCTCCTGGGCTCAAGTGATCTTCCTGCCTCAGCCTCCCAGAGTGCTGGGATTCAGCTCAGCCACCCTTCTTGAAAACACAAGAACCCCCAAACAGAATACTCAATGCCTCCTGCGGAGAAGAGGGTGGACAAGCAGCTGGGGCAGCCCCGTCTGTGACGCCTGCAAAGTGTTGGTTCCCCCAGCCAGCTTTCCACTAGCTGTGGGTGGTTCTCACCCAACATGGAAGGGTTTGTAGGGGTGGGAAGTCAGAGGCTTCCTCTATGGCAAAGGGAAAATGTGGGCAGGAAGGTGCGCTGACGGCCCTGACCTCACCACCGTGCAGCACGCCGAGGGAGCAGAACTGCACACTGTTGACCCTGCCATCCCAGGAGCCCCGGCTGGCCATCGCGCAGCACAGGCAAGGGACCTGTGTCACACTGTCGGTGACGACCCTGAAGACGCACAAATGACGAACGCGCCCGGGGCCAAGCTGTGCAGGAGGAGGGGAGGACTGGTTTCAATGACTGCATCACAGATTTTTGGTTTTTGTCTTTGAGATGGAGTCTGGCTCTGTCACCCAGGCTGGAGTGCAGTGGTGTGATCTCGGCTTACTGCAACCTCTGCCTCCCGGGTTCAAACCTCAGCCTCCCCAGGAGCTGGGACTATAGGCACGTGCTGCCACGCCCAGCTAATTTTTGTATCTTTAGTAGAGATGGGGTTTCACTATGTTGGCCAGGATGAGCTCAATCTCCGGACTTCAGGTGATCCACCCACCTCGGCCTCACAAAATGCTGAGATTACAGGCATGAGCCACCATGCCCGCCCACAGTTGTATTCAATATGTAGTAATTAAGCACCTACTTAGTGTGCTGGGCATGGTGGGATCAAGCCGTGAAGGAGGCCATCTTTTGTCGCCGCAGGGAGCTGTTGCTGGAAAAAGGAAGTTACCATTGACCTCGTGTGCTAAGCAAGGACCCTCCCTGGACATAGAGTCAGGCCCTGAAGCCAGCCCTCTAAAGGCTAAGAAAAACACCCTGGCATTCAAAGCGAAGGGAAAGTTCAGGACACGGGGGATCGGCAGGGGACAGGATCTGATCTCTTGGACCTCATCCTTCCTGCCCCAGAGGAGTCCAGGGGCCCTTCTGATCTCACAGTCCTGCAGAACCTCACCGAGGATGCCACTCAGAGTCCCCAGCCAGCCTCACTCACCCTTGCTGCAAGAAACTGCAGTGTCACCCCTGGCTTCCTCTGCCCCTTCTTTGAAGACACTGTTTACATTTCAGAACGAATGGAGCTAGGAGCAAACTCAGGCCCCTCTCCGATGGGCCTGATGATTCTGAAGATCAACAGCTCGCTTTCTCCCAGGGGCTCCCTATCATTTCCGGGGTGTTGGCCCACCAGAGCATCTGCCTGGGTCTTTGCTCTCAGGCACCGTGGGGTGGGAGCACAAGAGGGCCCCATGGAGGGGAGCGAGCCAGCCAGGACCACAGGGTCCCTGCAGTCTCGCTCTCCTGAATGGCCGCAGTGGCACCGGCTAGGTGGATCCTGCCATCCCTCTAACAGGACAGACTGCAGCTGTGAACAAGCCTGAGAACAGGCTGTGAGTTCTGTCCCTGGGGACAGACCTCCAAGACACACTGTTTACTGCAAAAGCACGCACAGCACGGGGTGTGCAGTGTGGTACCTTTTGTGCAGACAAGTGGGGAGGGGTAAGTGTGCTGATGCTGCCAGTCTATGCAGGGACATTTTTTTGCGTATATGAATGGGGTGAGAGTGCAGTTTTGCCACATTGTTATATTGCATTGCAGGGAAGTCAGGGCCTCAGGATGCACGCATCACCTGGACCTGCACCTTGTGCCCTACAAGCAAACTCCCACCATCCAAGCCCTTCTGTGTCCTCACTCCTCTCAGTCTTTCCACACTCTGCTTCCACGTGGACACGTTCTTTAGCTCCCACTCGTAAGTGAAAACATGCAGTATTTGTCTCTCTTTTTTTTGAGACGTAATCTCGCTCTGTCACCTAAGCTAGGCTGGAGCTCAGTGGCATGATCTCGACTCACTGCAACCTCCACCTTCCAGGTTCAAGCAATTCTCCTGCCTCAGCCTCCAAAGTAGCTGGGACTACAGGCATGCGTCACCATGCCCAGCTAAGTTTTGTATTTTTAGCAGAAATGTGTTTCACCATGTTGGCCAGGCTGGTCTCAAACTCCTGGCCTCAAGCAATCTACCCATGGCTTCCCAAAGTGCTGGGATTCCAGGCATGGCCCACTATGCCCAGCCAGTATTTCTCTTTCTGAGTCTGAGTCATTTCATTTAAGATAATGGACTCCAGTTCTGTCTGCATTGCTGCAAAAGACAGGATTTCTCATAACTAAATAGCGTTCCATGGTGTATATGTACTGCATTTTCTTTATCCTGTCCTTCACTGGTGGACACTTAGACTGATTCCACATCTGTGTGAAGACTTCTGCAAGGGGATTCATTCCTTCAGGAGTGCCCACTGTGTGCGAGGCAGCATGCTAGATGTATGAGATGCGTCAGTGCATGAGATAGGCAGTCTCTGCCTCCGTGGAGCTGACGTTCTAAAGAGAGGGATGCATCGTTAAAACTCAATAAATATATCATTCCCTGGACTAGAAGATGGTAAGTGCTTTGCAAGAAATAAATCAGGAAAGGAAGGCCGGGCATGGTGGCTCACGCCTGGAATCCCAGCACTTTGGGAGGCTGAGGTGGGTGGATCCCCAGAGATCAGGAGTTGGAGACCAGCCTGGCCAACATGGTGAAACCACTTCTTTACCAAAAATACAAAAATTAGCCAGATGTGGTGGCATACACCTGTAGTCCCAGCTGCTTGGGAGGCTGAAGCAAAAAATCACTTGAACCCGGGAGGCAGAGGTTGCAGTGAGCCGTGATTGTACCACTGCACTCCAGCCTGGGTGACAGAGTGAGACTCAGTCTAGAAAAGATAATAAATAAATAAATCAGGAAAGGAAGATAGTGTGTGCAGGGGTGGGAGGTCAGGGGAGGAACCGTGAAGTGTCTGGGCGAAAGCAGAACAGGCAGAGGAACTGCCTGTGCAAAGGCCCTGGGGTGGGAATGTGCCTGGTGTATTCCAGGAACAGCAAAGAGGCCAGTGTGGGAAGGGCAGATGGAGTGGGCAGTTCAGGGAGGGACACGTGGCAGGAGCCAGGTGGAGGCTGGGGAGGACACAGGACAGATTGACAGCAGAGGTTGCCTCTGGGTGAGGGCTGGGGGAGGATGTGACAAGGGTGGGTGCGGGAGACGCCCTGGGAAATGGGGGTCGAGGCAGAGGGTCACTTGCTCTGACCAGGTCCCGTGTGAAATGTTTGCAGCTGGAAATGCTTTCTGGCTTTGTGTTTCAGCATGGACATCTGGCTTTGACATCCCTGCATGCACTTGCAGAGTCTTCCGGGATTCCTTTCCTGCATCTTTGCACCACATGTGCTGCTTTTCAGCCTCCCCGAGAATGGGAGTAATTAGCCCCTGGGTGGCCTCATGTCCTGCTTGGGCCTGGAAAGCCAGCCCCCTGCCGAGCCCCGTCCCTTCTTCCCAGGGCACAGACTCGCACAGATGCACACACAGATGGTGAAGGAGTCTGCACTGCGCGGTGGCCATTGCTGCATCCAGCTCCAAAGCAGCCCTGGCCCAAACCACCCTGCTCAGGCCTGGGCCGAGGGGAGATCAGAACCCAGAGGCCCGTCCCCGGCAGGTGAGACCTACGGTCTTAGAACTGAGCTTGCGTGTCCTTCCTGGGTTCCCTCTGGCTCCTGCCTGACTGAGCCCATCATACTGTAACTCTCATTTTAGAAATGTGAATGCAGCTGGTCCCCCCAGCTCAGAAGGGCCCTCCAGACCTCTCCGGTGCCTGCCAGAATTACTGAAAGCCCAGCATGGCACGTGAACAGTTTACAGGGCTCTAAAATCCCAGGAGGGGGCGTCCCTCTAGCAAGTTAAAGTGGAAAGGATCCACAGATTCGAATCCAACAGATCTGGCTTCACCTTCGAACTCGGCTATCTCATTGAGCCACTCAACAAACATGCATTCAGTTGGTCCTGGGGCACCACAGTGAATGGGACTCGACACGGAGGCAGCTCTCCGGCAGGGCAGAGTGGGGAACGCCTGGCTGGGTCCACTCCTTCTGGTCTGTCTTCCTGACCGGCAGAAGCCGGCAGCCGTGTTTCCGGGGTCCCTTGCAGCTAGGGCTCGGTGTGGATTCTGGGTCCAGCAACCGATTCATCACATTCAAATTCAGGACTGAGGCCACGGAGTGGAGACAGGGTGGAGACAGGGTCTTCGGCAGCCATTAGGCTGGGTGGACTCAGCAGCAGGGCAGACACTATGGGGACAGAGTGTCATTCGGAGGGTGGCTTCCCACCTGGGATGGGGCGGCAGCTCCCTGGCAGCCCAGGCCTCTGACATCACTGAGCATCCTGCCAGGAATCTCCACCTCGAGCACTCAGGCCCCTGAGCACCCTGCAGGCAGCCCTCCAAGCACCTGGGCAGAGCCTCTTCCCGCAAGCCTGAGGGAGTCACGAATCACACGAGCCAAGGAAGAAGACATCATCAGGGCTGGCGATGGGGGCCGAAAAGGACAGGGACCAAGAACGCCGGAGGGCAGGAGGAGGACAGGTTTGAGATTAGGTGATCTGGGAGGGTCTCCCTGAAGAGGTGACATTGAAGACAGAGGCAGGTGGGGGTGATGGAACAGCATTCTAGGTGGGAGGAACAGCAGATGCAAATGGGAAGTGACTCAGTGTGTCTGAGAGTGGATAGAACACCCGAGTGGCTGGAGCGTGATGAGGGCAAGTCATTCAGTCCCCCTGGGCCTCAATTTTCCTCATCTGTAAAATGGGGCTGGACTCCCTGCCTGGCCGAATGCACAAGAAATCAAATTAATGTGTAATGGTGTGCTCTTGTTTCAGGCGGTGAGAGGAGAGTAAAGCAGAGGGTGCCGGGGAGGGCCTCTTGGGGGAAGTGACACCAGGGCACAGACCTGAATGAGAGTGCCAGCCACGAGGATGTCCACAGAAAGAACATGTGGGGCAGGGGGCGTGGCAAGTGCAAAGTTCCTCAGGTAGGATGCATGAGCTCTGCAGACACGCGTGTCCTCACAAGCCACAACACAGCCCACCCTTCCCACGCCAGCACTGGGGAGACCCTGACAGGTTTCAGCAGGACCGTGGTCGGGTCTGGGGTGTGTTTCACAATGGGGATCCCTGGGAGGCAGGGAGGCCAGGTGGGTGGTCATGGCAATGGGAAATGGTGAGTGCCGAGGTACGGCAGTGCGGGGGTGGGAAGTGGGGCCGCAGAGGGTCAGTAGGTGAGACGCAGGCAGGTGAGATACAGGGATCCAGCACCCCAGGGCTGGGCCAAGACAAGCCTGAGCGGGGAAAAGGGAGAGAGCCTGTTTGTGCCTGTAAAGCAATTTGCTCCCTGTGAGCATGTCTCCGGGAGCCCTTGGAAGCTCTTTGTGGAAAGGCACACACCGAGGCCTTGGGGTGTGTCCTGCTCTCAGGGCCTCTGGAGGCCAAGTCAAGCTGAGGGAGGGTGCACCATGCCGGTGGATCAGGCGTGGAAGGCTCCAAAGCTGCGCATCCCATCATCCTTCCCACCCTCCCATACCTCAGTTTCCTTTCTGTTGTATGGGTCTCCTGTGAGCCCCTTCCTCACCAGGCAGCCATTAGAATTAACTGGGATCCTGGGTATAAAACCCTAGCACAGTGCCAGGCCATACAGCCATCAGCCGCAATGGCAGGTGTGGGCATGGGCCTGGAGAAATCAGGGATGACTTCCCAGCAGAGGCAGGACGGGTACTGAGACTGGCTAAGCACTTGCTAAGGCTGCCTGAGCTCTTACAACCTGCCAAGTTCATGCTCAAGCTTCTGGAATCTGCAAGAACCCTTGGAGGGAGACGTGATCATCAGCCCCACGGCATGAGTCTCCTGTCACTGCTGTGAACACTGAGGTCAAACGTGGTGGCTGGAAACAGTCCAGATTCACGATCTGAACAGTTCTGGAGGTCTGACGTCTGAAGTGGGTCCTGGAGAGATAGAATCGAGGTGCCAGCTGGGCTGCGTTCCCCTCGGAGGCTCTGGGGAGAATCTATTCCTCACCTTTTCCAGCCGCCAGAGGCTGGTGGCCTCGCCTCACTCCAACCTCTTCTCCCATCACAGCATCTCCTCCCCAACTCCAACCTCCTGCCTCCCTCTCACAAGGAAGCTCCTGATACACGGGGCCACCCAGGTCATCCAGGATCATCTCCCATCTCACAATCCTGAATCACACCTGCAAAGCCCCTTTGCCATGTTGGGTAGCCGATTCGCAGACTGGGGATTAGGATGGGGACACCTCTGGGCTGTTATTCCACCCAGCAGATCATCTCATGCATAAGAAAATAGAGGTGGGAGAATCAGCTTGAGATGACCTGACTCGAGAGGGGACCGCTGGCTGGGAACCCGCTCTGCCCGCCTGCACAGCCTGCAGCGGCCGTTTCAGGAGGTCTGCCTTTGCCTTGTGCATTCTCTACCTGCCGTGAGGGCTCCAGCCACTGCGTCATCAGTTCATCTTAACTGAGCACCTACTGTGTGCCAGGCAGTGTTCCAGGCACCAGGGAGACAATGGCCACCAAGCCGGAGAACTTCCCTGTCTGCACAAGGCTGACGGTCACTCAATCACATCCATTCTGAGGCAAGTCACAGAAACTTCAGCTCAATCAACTTAAGGAGTGAGGTCATTCATTATTTCACATAGCAGGACGTTAGAAGGAAGGGCGGTTCTGGGTTTGGTTAGATTGAGTGCCATTGTCAGGGACCTCCCGGTTCTTTCCATCTTTCTGGTTTCCTCCCCTCAGATTGGTCCTCATCCCAAATTTCCTCCTGACCACAAAATAGCTGCCACTGCTCCAACTAATATATCCAGGCACAACATTCAGTGCATGAAGAACAAGAGCCCTTTCCCCAAAGCCCACTGCTGCCCTTTACTCATATCTCATTGGCCAGAATTGGGTCCCATGCCTGTGGCTTGACTAGCCTCTGGCAAAGGAAACAGAATCACATCAATTGCCTGGGACCAATCTGGATTTTCCCCTAGAGTGAAAGATGTGTCCCAGTTTCCCGAGTCCCCCGGAGAAGCACAGGCTCCTTGCTAAAATCAGGGTTCCCACAGCAAGAAAGAAGGGAATAATTGCTTAGGTAAAATGGCCTGGGTTCAAATCCAAACTCTACCATATTCCTTATGGTTAGCTCTCTGGGCTTCAGTTTCCCTATCTGTAAAATGGGTATAGTAGCAGGACCTGGTTCATAGGGTTGTGGGGAGAATAACAGGAGTGAATGTCTGCAACACCGAGGCTCAGCTGCCATGCTCTTTCCTAGGGCCTCTCCCCCAGCACAGGGCCCACAGCATGAATGCTTCTTCCATTGCCTGAACTGTAGAAGACTTTTTGTTAGTTACCCTCCACATCAAAAGGAAAATCTCACATGACCAAGACCCAGTCCTAAAGGCTGGTTGGGGAGGACTCGGGGGAGCCCTCTGCTCGGTTCCAATGGGGAGTTCCCATAGGTGGCCCAGGAAGGACTGCCCAGAACAGCAGTACTTTGGAAATCCCCACGAAGAGTTGGGTGCTGGGTTAAGGGCTTGGCACGCGGGGCCTCTCTCAGCCCTGTCCTTGTCAGCCGCCTTCCACACCGAGGAAACAGAGACTCAGGAAAATAGGGCAGTGTGGCCCGGGCCACCCCGCATGGGAGCGGAAGAAGCAAATCGGATCTGAACCCAGGTCTGGTGAGCCCAGAGGATCAGCTCATGGATGGGTTTGTGCGCCCCACATGAGGATTTAGACATCAGGCTATAGTAGGTGAACTTATATGGCCTCTCCCACATACCGACGGCCAACAAGCACGTGAAAACAGGCCCAGCTGTGGTAGATATTAGGGAAATGCAAATCAAACGCCCAATAAGAGCACTTTGTGCCCACTGGGATGCCTTTAATTTTTTTTTTTTTTTTTTGAGATGGAGTCTCGCTCTGTCACCCAGGCTAGAGTGCAGTGGTGCAATCTCGGCTCACTGCGACCTCCACCTCCTGGGTTCAAGCGATTCTCCTGCCTCAGCCTCCAGAGTCGATGGGGCTACAGGAGCATGCCAGCATGCCCGGCTAATTTTTTGTATTTTTAGCGGAGACGGAGTTTCACCATGTTGGCCAGGATGGTCTTGATCTCCGGACCTCGTGATCTGCCCATCTTGGCCTCCCAAAGTGCTGGGATGACAGGCGTGAGCCACTGCGCATGGCCTTCATTCTTTCTAAAAGGGAAATGACGTCAGTGAAGATGTGGAGAAACCGGTCATTCCTGTGCATTTCTGGTGGGATTGTAAAATGGTCCAGCCACTGTGGGAATAAGTGTGGCAGTTCCTCAAAGGTGCAGGAATTCCACACCCCCTGCCTATATGCCCAGGAGAACTACTAACAGGGCCTCAGTTGCTCGCACACCAACAAGCACCCCAGCATTATTCACCATGGCGGAGGGGAGCCGTCCGTGGAAGAATCAATGGATACACACATCGGGGTCCAGCCTCACAATGGGAGATGATTCAGCCGCAAGAAGGAAGGAAACGCTGGCCCACGATGCAACACACATGAACCTCAAAAGCATCACACATCAAAGAAGGCAGGCGCAAAGGCCACATCCCGCACGATTCCACTGTCATGAAAGGCGTGGAACAGGCGAACCCACAGAGACGGAAAGGAGACCTGTGGCTGCCAGGGCTGGAGTGAGGGAGTGACTGTTAGTGGGCATGAGGGTATTTTTGGGAAAGTGAAAATGTTTTGGAACGAGATAGCGGTGGTGTTTGCGCAGCATTGTGAAGGTACCCAATGTCAGTGAGTGCAATACTTTAAAATGGTAAAATGGTTCATTTTATATTATGTATATTTACCACAATTTAAAAGGAAGGAAGGAAGGGAAAGAGGGAAGGAGGAAGGGAAGGAGGGGGGAAGGAAGGAAGAAGGAAGGAAGGAAGGAAGGAAGGAAGGAAGGAAGGAAAAGTAGAAGGAGGTAGGCGGGAGGGAGGGAGAGAAGGGGAGGACAGGTGGGGATGGAAGGGGGGAGAGAGGAGGAGGGAGGGAGGAAGGAAGGAGGCTTCTCTCGCAGAAATCAGGATGTGGCCATGCTGGGTCTTTCGTTGATCACAGCAGGCCCTGCCCTGCATTCCTGGCCCCAGTAAGTTTCTGGAGTTTCCAAAGGTGGCAGGAGACTGGGCAGCTGGTGCAGCAGGAGGAAGCCTCGCACTCTGCCCTCCGCATCCCAAGCCCCGGGGCCTGGCCCTGCCCACAGGGTACAGAGGGAAGCGTCTGCTGCTGTGACTACCCTCCCTCCTCCCCAAGCCTGGCACAGCTCCCTTCCTCGCTCTGCGAGGGCCCACGACCTCCTTCTGCCCTTTCAGGACATTGCAGAAGGCGGAAGAGGTGTGTAGGAGGTGCCAGAGGACAGACAGGAAGCCCAGGGAGTCACTCTCAGGGACAGGGGAGAGAGACTGTCCCGAAGCCTGAGTGGGGAGGGCCTGAAGTGGACCCTGCTTGGCCTGGCTCAGAGGAATGCACGGCTGGACCCGTGAGCTCTGCTTTCCCTCCCGTCCCACTCTCCCCCTCTCAGCCTCCCTGGCTGCTTCTTGGGCATCTTCCCACCCTCGAAAGTTGGCACCCCAGGGTCAGGTGCTCTTCCTGACCCCTCTCTGTGCACAGGCATCCGTGTGTGTCTGCGTCCATTATGGAGCTTAAGTCTCATTGTCACGGGAATGGTGACTTCTAGAATCCCAGCTCCAGTCTGGGCCCCTCCCGGGGAACTCCAGACTCCTCCCGGGAACTCCGGACCCTTCCCGGGAACTCCGGACCCCTCCTGGGAACTCCGGACTCCTCCCCGGAACTCCGGACTCCAGTATCCAACCACTGACAGGCCCACACGCCTTGCCTGCTCAGCAGTGATGTGAACTCACCATGACTCAAACCATCCCTGCCCTCTCATGGCCTTGCCTGTCTCAGGGGAGGGCAGCTCTGTCATTCCTGACAATCAGGCCCTGGACCTGCAGTAGGGGGGCCTGGGGAGGGGGTTTTGGGCTCTAGGGACGACATGGGCCAGTGGTGGGCCCTGAGAGGGGCCAGAGAAGACCAGGCCATTGGTGCATCATGGGACGCAGGGACAGGGCAGGAGAGTCCCTGTCAGTCCTCCACCCCCGTGAGGCCTCCGTAAGCCTCTTCTCGAGTTCTCGGAGGCACACAAGTGCTTCACTTTGATGCAGTCCGGTTTCCCTCTTTTTTCTCTATGCTGGACGTTGTTGATCCTGTTTCAGAAACGAGGGAACTCAGGCTCAGAGAGGCAAAGGGGCTTTTTCTGAGATCACACAGCTGAAAAGTGATCCAGTTGGGATTAGAACCCACATCTGTCCGCAAAACTCGAGACACCAAGAGCATCAGTGCAGGTGCTTCCGGCCTAAAGTGACGGGAAAACCCAACCCACGTGGCTTTAGCAAGGAGAGCTTTTTGGCCTGAATCAAGTCACATGCCCACTCCTGAACCAATCCCAGACACAGGGAGAATGGATCACTCTAGACCAATCAGGGCCCTCCCTGGCATCTGCGGGGCCGAGGGAGGCTCCCAGCAGGGTGAGTGAAAAAGGCCCAAACCCAACAAAAGCAGGGTCGCTCCTGACCATCCCTCCCCCCGGCTTTCCGGAATTGCAACGTCCACACCCCTGGCAGCACCTGAGGTGACTGTCCGTGAGGAACTTTTTCATAGGCTTTGGATGAATTTTTTAAATAGAGTGCAAAAGTAATCACAGTTTTTGCAATTTCTTTTTTCTTTTCTTTTTTTTTGAGATAATGTCTTGTTCTGTTGCCCAGGCTGGAGTGCCATGGTGAGATCTCACCTCACTGCAACCTCCATCTCCTGGGTTCAAGTGATTCTCCCACCTCAGCCACCCGAGTAAGTGGGATTACAGGCGCCTGCCACCACTCCCAGCTAATTGTTGTACTTTTGTAGAGACGGAGTTTCACCATATTGGCCAGGCTGGTCTTGAACTCCTGACTTCAGGTAATCTGCCTGCCTCAGCCTCCCAAAATGCTGGGATTACAGGTGTGAGCCACCACGCCAGGCTGCAATTACTTTTAATGGCAAAAACCTGCAATTACTTTTGCATGAACCTCAATATTATAACCTTTTGTGGCAAGTGATACTGATTTTCCTTTTTCTCTCCTTCCTTCCTTCCTTCCCCTCCCTCTCTCTCTCTCTCTTTCTTCTTTCTGACAGCGTTTCTTTCTGTCACCCAGGCTGGAGTGCTATGGCACCATCACAGCTCACTGCAACCTCAGCCTGCTGGGCCCAAGTGATCCTCCTGCTTTGGCCTCCTGAGTAGCTGTGACTACAGATGCACGCCTCCACGCCCAGCTGATTCTTAAAATTTTCTGTAGAGACAATGTTGCCCAGCCTATTATTGAACCCCTGGGCTCAAGTGATCCTCCTGCCTTGACTTCCCCAAGCATTAAGATCACAGGCATGAGCCACTGTGCCCAGCCTAATTTTTCCTTAATGATAGCTATATAATTTCCTTTAAAAAATAAGTTTAGGGCAAACAAAGATAAATCCTCATTTACCCACTTGGGAGTGTAAACTAGTCGAACCACTTTGGAAAGCAGTATCTACTATATCTGAACGTGTGCCCACCTAATGGCCTGGCAGTTTCGATCCTGCAACGCACTTTGGAAGGCTGAGGTGGGCAGATGGCATGAGCCCAAGAGTTCCAAAACAGTCTGGGCAACACAGCAGAACCCCGTCCCTGCAAAAAAATACAAAAAATTAGCGGGCATCTGTAGTCCTAGCGACGCGGGAGGCTGAGGTGAAAGGATCAGCTGAGCTGGGACGCTGAGGCTACAGCGAGCCGTGATCCTGGCACTGCACTCCAGCCTGCATGACAGAGCAAGACCTTTTCGAAAAACAACAACCAAAAAAGCCATAGGCAAGGGGGTGGGCACAGGGTTACCTAGAACACTCCAGAATACAGACTCCCAGATGCCCGTCAGCACAGATGGATAGGCTGCATGCCAGGGCTCATGCCTGTAATCCCAGAACTGTGGGAGACCGAGGTGGGGAGATCACTTGAGGTCAGGAGTTGGAGACCAGCCTGACCAACATGGTGAAACCCCGTCTTTACTAAAACTATAAGAATTAGCTGGGCGTGGTAGTGCACACATGTGATCCCAGCTACTCTGGAGGCTGAGGCGGGAGAATCGCTTGAACCCGGGAGGCGGAGGTTGCAGTGAGCTGAGATGGTGCCATTGTACTCCAGCCTGGGTGGTGGAATGAGACGCCATCTCAAAAGTAAATAAATAACTTTAAAAAAGTAGCTGGTTAAATAAATCGTGGCATCTTTCCACCATGGAATCCTATTCAGCAATGAAAAAGAACAACCACTGCCATAACAGGATGGACAAAAGCAGCCGCGAGACAGTCCGAACTGTAGGGGCCTGCTCATCTAAACAGTCCCAAATCAGGCAGAACTAATCTGCCGTCAGAAGTCAGGCTACTGGTAGCCAGGGGCGGTGGCTCACGCCTGTAATCCCAGCACTTTGCGAGGCTAAGACGGGCAGGTCACCTGAGGTCAGGAGTTTGAGACAAGCCTGGGTAACATGGCAAAACCCCGAATCTACTAAAAATATAAAAATTAGCCAGGTGTGGTGGTGTGTGCCTGTAGTCCCAGCTACTCAGGAGGCTTCGGCAGGGAAAATCGCTTGAACCCGGGAGGCGGTGGAGGTTGCAGCGAGCCAGGATCGTGCCACTCCCCTCCAGCCGGGACCACACAGCAAGTCCCTGTCTCAAAATAAATAACGAAGTCAGGCCAGTTCTGACCCTTTGGGGTTAATGACTGAAAAGGGTCTGGGTTAGCGGCTCCTTAGAGGACATCTGGGAATGTTGTGTTTCTTGAAGTGAGTCCTGGTCACACAGGTGTGATCGTTTCATGAAAATCCTTTCAGCCATACACTTCAGACCTGTACACTCTTCTGTACGCGTGCCATACTTTAATAAAAACTGTTTTAAAGGGAAGCCATTTTAAGAAAAATATTAGCCACGCCACAGACCCGGCGGTACACGGGCGTGAGAACACGCGGAGGGGCTTCCGGAGGGCCTGGAGTCGGGACGCCGCCTGCGCCGTCGCTATTATCATGGCTATTTGTGGTGGTTGGAATCGCATGAGCAGCAAACACCTGTTGTTGATTTTGCAGACTCAGAAGAGGCTTGGAGGGCGGGCGTGGCAGAGGGAGCACTGTTTGCTTAGAGATGATTTCATAGAGCACCGGATGGAAAGAAATCTGTCCTTCGTTGCTGGGGTGGCCGCTTGACACCCCCGCTCTTTGGAACGGGCTGGAGAAGACCCCACCCAGTCTCAGCAAATACGGGGCGTGTCTACCTGGGCACTATCCTCCGGGCCGACTCGCTAATCCACTCCAACACGCTTGCCCGTTGATTCCAGATAACGCCTTTAATTCCTTGCAACACAATGTCGAAGGCAATTGGTGCCAAAGGTTGAGGCTGGCATCTTTTTTTTTTTTTTTTTTTTGAGACAGAGTCTCGCTCTGTTGTCCAGTCCGGAGTGCAATGGCGCTATCTCAGCTCACTGCAACCTCCGCCTCCTGGGCTCAAGCGATTCTCCTGCCTCAGCCTCCCAAGTCGATACCACCCCTGGCTAATTTTTATGTTTTTAGTAGAGACAGGGTTTTTCTATGTTGCCCAGGCTGGTCTTGAACTCTTGGACTCAAGCGATCTGCCCACCTCAGCCTCCCAAAGTGCTGGGATTACAGGCGTGAGCCACTGTGCCCGGCAGCAGCTAGCACTTGGTGGCACTTTGCTTTACATTCCACACCTAGATGTCTCCCCTGCCTTCATTGGAAGAAGGGTACTGAGCCGTGGGTCCCAGCTCTGCAGAGGCACATCCAGGAGACATCCATGCCCCGCTGAGAAGAGGGGGACAGCTCCTGTCCCACCCACACCGGCCGCTTCCTGGACACCGTCTCTCTGACCTCGGCTGCACCTGCCCTGTCTGACCTCCAGCTCTGCCTGTCTTTCTTCCCTCGGCAAAACCAAAGTCTCAGGAACACAGCTCTCACTTCCAGACAGAAAGGCCTTGCCAGGACCCACCTGTGTGGTCCAGGTGTGACCTCATGTACAAACACACTATCCCACCGTCATGGATCCGAGGACTATCCATGAGTTAGCTCTCATTTCCGTGTTCACGGGGGTCCAGCACATTTTGGTGCAGATTCATTGTGGCTTTGAGACGCCATGTGGGACTCTCCCCCATGTACGATGTGTGCAAACCTCATCAAATTAGATTAGACTTGTTTTGGCCTGACCGGTGTCCATTCCTTCTTTTCCAGATAATAGTATCTCAGTTTTCCGTGGGGAACCTTTCCTCTCCCACCCACTAAATGAAATCTTATCTGATATGACTTGTATGGAGGATATGACCCAGCCCAGCAGAGTCATGATAACTGGCTCAAGGGTGGGCATAAGATCCAGCTGGGCTGATCAGAGTTGGCCCAGACAACTGAGCTGTCGGGAGGTGGCCCCTTTCTGCTCAGTTGCCAAGGTGATAAGAGGTCATCTAAGAGCTGTTGGAACCATCTTTCCTCCACTTGAGGAAATCCAGCCCTAACATCAGGGAAATCAGATCCAACATACAACAGGCTACAGGTTCCCAATGATGTCATTTAAGCACCTGGATGCAGCCATGCCTGAAATCATAAATCGCCAGGCATTTCCACCTAAGACTTTTTGAATTGGATTTCTTTCCCCTGCCATCAAAAGATGCTTGATTAATACAAGTTATTAAGGTAAGTCTGAGCAGCCGGCAAATAGACAAACGATTATTAGGGGAAATTACCTAAAGACAGGTGGGATAGGAGTCGTGTTGCTGGATAATGCAGATGTCGGTAACACAAGGCAAATAACCAAAGAACTGATGACAATTTCCACTCTAAAGATAACGAGCAGCAATCCTACTTCTCTTTCAGGAGGGCAGGGTCCTCAGTGGCCATGTGGTCTACCAGGGTGGTCTCCCCATGAAAACAGGAAATTGACATTAGTCGGGGTGGGGGGTAGTTTAGTGAACCTGTGTTAGCTTCTCGTGATGATCATATTTTCTTCTAAACAGCCACAAGCCATCTGTGTAATGCTCTGTTCCGGAATTCTGCGAAGAGCTCTTGCTGTCAGACATACCCATCTGGGGTTTCCAGAATCCATATCATTATCCTTTTGGAAAATCGGGGCCCTTGCCCATCCTCAGGCTTTACTTACTTTCCGGCAGTTTCTCCTCGGTCCTCTTTCACTGTCTCCTGGCCAACCATGAATTCAATTCTCTCTTTGGAACGTTTCTTCGTCCCCTGGGATTTGAAGGAACATTTGTCCTCAGCGGCAAAGGCAGGGCTTCGTGGAAGATGAGTGACTCAGTGCTTTTCCTGCTGTCTGGCCATGTGATCCACATGCCCTCGAAGAGGGTGTGTCTTGGACATGTTCCTTCCCCTGAATTTCTTACGTTATTCTTTTAAAATTCATCTGGGGAGTTTTTTCCATTTTTTTTTTTTTGAGACGGGCTCTCTCTGGCCCCCAGGCTGGCATGCAGTGCAGTGCTGCAATCCTAGCTCATTGCACCCTTGACCTTCTGGGTTTCCAGTGGCCCTCGTACGTCAGCCTCCCAACTCACCGGGACCACCGGCACCTGCTACCACACCTGGCTCATTCTGAAATTTTCTGGTAGAGACAGGGTCTCTCTATGATACCCAGGCTGGTCTCCAACCCCTGGGCTCAAGAGATCCTCCCAACCTGGCCTCCCAAAGTGCTGGGATTACAAGCGTGAGCCACTGCACCTGGCCCTCCTTCCATTTTTAAAGTAATACATGTATATGATAAAATAAGCCCCAAAAGACCCAAACAATAAATAATAAAAGAAGTCTCCCTTCCCAAGGTCCAGCTTCTGCTTCCCATCACCAAGGACAGCGATAGTTATCAATTTTTCCTCCCACAGATATTTTGTGCCTATAACAGGATCCGTGTATGTATACATATATGTTTGCATGCATATATGTACTGCCTTTTATGTGTGCATGTGTGGTATAATACACATAACATTGATCATTGGTGACATCCAGTACATTCACAGCCATCACCACATCTAGTCCCAGAACATTTTTGTTTTTGAGACAGAGTCTCACCCTGTCGTCCAGGCTGGAGTGCAGCAGTGTGATCTCAGGTCACTGCAACCTCCACCTTCTGGGTTCAAGGGATTCTCGTGCCTTAGTTCCCCGAGTAGCTGGGACTACAGGTGAATCCCAGCACACCTGACTAATTTTTGTATTTTTTGTAGAGACAGGGTTTCACCACATTGTCTAGGCTGGTCTCGAACTCCTGACTTCAAGCCATCCACCTGCCTCGGCCTCCCAAAGTGCTGGGATTACAGGCGTGAGCCACTGCGCCCAGCCTAGAACATTTCATCACCCAAAAAGGCAATCTGTAGCGATTAAGCAGCGTGTCCACAGCCCCCTCCACCCCTCTCCAGCCCCGGCAATCACCAGCCTACTTTCCGTCTCTATGGATTTGTCTATTCCGTACATTTTGTGTAAATGGATTTATACAATAGTTGTTTCTCTATATGTGGCTTCCTTGGTTTAGGGTGATATTTGCGAGGTTCATCCATATTTAGCTTGCATCAGGGCTTGGTTCCTTGTTATGGCTGAAAAATAGCCCATGTATGGCTAGACTACATTTTGTTCCTCCATTCCCCCACTGATGAACGTTTGGGTTGTTCCCACCTTTTGGCTATTGTGAACAGTATTGCTGTGAACATTTATGTGCAAGTGTTTGTTTGAGCACGTGTGTTCACTTCTTCTGGGTACATCCCCAGGAGCAGAATTGCTAGGTCGTAGAGTCATCACTCTGTCTGTTTTTGAGGAAACACCAGTCCCAGCAGCTGTACTGGTTATGTTCCTACCAGCAGTGCATGAAGGTTGCAATTTCTCTACATCCTCACCAACACTTTTATTTTCTGTTTTTTAAAATCAGTATTATAACCACCCTTCCGATGGGTACGGCGTGGTATCTCATTGTAGTTTGATTTGCATTTTCCCGACAGCGAATGATATCTACCTTTTTTATACAAACACAGCCTACTCTACACCCCATTTTATGTCTTGAATATTCACTAAGCAATCAGTATTGGACTTGTTCCACATCAGTGTCATGTAGAATCCACATTTTTTTTTCAAGACCATCGTAGTCCCCTGGATGAAGAGACCTAACTCACCAGCCAGCCCCGGCCTGATGGCAATGCAGTGAGCACCCGTCTTCTCGTCCCTCTCCGTGCTGCAGTGACTAGCTCTGTCTTTGTACACATTCCCCTGATCTGCATTTCTTTCCAGCAGTCAAGGGCAGGCCCCTCCTTGATAATTTCCATCCACCAGAGGCCTTCATCTCAGTATCCATGGTCAGCGATAAGAATGCGGCCACCACCCAGCAACAAACGCCCCTGACCTTTCTTTTTCTTTTCTTTTCTTTTTTTTTTTTGTGATGGAGTCTCACTGTGTCGCCCAGGCTGCAGTGCAGTGCGGCGTTCTCACTTAAGACTCCCAGGCCATGTCCTCTGCCTCTGGACTGCTCTCTTGCTTGGGAACTTGGGGTGTCTGCAGTCGGGTGACCCATCATCCCAGTTGCCCGGGACTGAGGGTCTTCCCAGGATACAGAACCTTCAATGCTAAATCCTGGGAAGTCCCCGGCCATCAGGATGAGCTGGTCGCTGTGGTCTGGAAAGCCTTCTAGCTTTTGTGTTGGGGATGTGTCACCCTGAGTCACTTCTACCATCCTTTCTTCCTCTGTTGGCAAAAGTCCTATCCCAAGGGCCTTGGTGGGACTTGAACTTCCCACCTCAGCCCCTGCTCCCTCGCCACACTCTGGCCTGCACAACCTCTGCCCCACATCTGCCCTCTCCTTCCACATGGCCCCAGCGAGGCATTGGACCCCATAGCCGCCACCAGATGCCTGGCCGTCAGCAAAGAGAACGCACGTCCAGGCCAGGCCACCAAAGCTGCCCAGTCAGAACACGGAGGAAAACTCAGCCCCCATCTGCTCAGGCGCCTTCATTTTCTACAGTTCCTCCCGCATCTGTCACACGTCTCGGGGTGGAAGAAAGCACGCAGTGGCCGGGAGTTCCAAGGCACCTGTCTGGGCATTTGTGCCGGGGCAAGGCGACCAGGCAGCTCAGCTCTGCCGCAGAGCGTGCTGGCACCAGCCCTACGACACCCACAGTGATTCACAGCTCCTCGCTCCGATGGCGCCTGGGGCTCCCACTTGGCCTCTGCTCACACCCCGGATCCTCCAGCGCCGTCAGGAGCGTCTTACGACCCACCTTCGCTACCCGCCTTCCCCTTTATTACTGCGAAAGACACTCAAGAGAGCGCAGAGTGCACAGCCTGCCGTCCATCTGTAACCTTGAGTATTTTTGGGGGGCACCCAGTGAAGATGTAAGTCAAGAGAACTCTCCCCCACTTCCCTTGTCACTCCCGCTCTTCCAAGACAGTGTCACGATGTGGTGGCTGACAGAGCTTCCCTTTTTAAGGGCACCCTCTCAGTTCTGCTGGCTCTCAGGCCGGAAGAAGCCAAGGGCGCTGAGTGGGCAGAAGGGGCCCCAGGAAGCCCCGCAGAGGGTGGGAAGCGCGGGGGACAGGACCACAGAGCTGGCTGTGGCCTGGTGTGGCCTTCTCCTCCTGTGTGACCACGACAGCTATGTTCAGAGGCAGGGCCACCCGGCAGATCGGGCTTGCTTCTCCACCCGCCCACCTTCCCCCCCTTGTTCCCAAGGGAGAGCCTGCCTCCCGCCCCAGGGTGGAACATTCCAGCTCCTTGCTCTCCCTGGCAGGATGCCCCAATTCTGCCCTGTGCTGGTTGCCCGGGCACCCTCGTACCCAGCCGCGCCTGCACCCCGGGGCCTGGGCGTGCACTCTCAACTTCCTTCGAGGGTTGACTCTGGGCCCCGGAGCCTCCTCCCTCCTTGCCTGGAGCTCACCCACCTCGGCCAGCCGCCTGGCAAGGACTGGCTCGTGCGGGGCCCGAGGGCCTGGCCCTCGCCTCGCCTCGAGGTGGGACTGTCTGGGCTGTCACCGATGCCGCAGAGCTCGCGGGGGATCTTTGCCTGGCTTCTTCCCCCATCCCCATCCTGCTTCCCCACTCTCTTCCCACCTGTCCCGGGTGGCTGCCTTCCTAATAAATGGCTTGTACAGAAATCCTTGCCTCAGGCTCTGCCTTGGAGGAGGCTGACCTAAGATGCGCATTCTCTGTGTGGAGAGACCCCTGGGACCTTGTTTTGTCCCATGGGACCTAGCAGGAGTCTGGGGAAGGTTTTTCTCTCTCCAATTAAAGAGTGAGGCACGCAGTGAAGATCTCCCCACTTCTTTTTCCAGCCTCAGACACAGTCGGAGGTTGGCCCCGGTGGCCATTTTGGATGAGGAGGGAAGTTGGCCAAGGACACCAGAGGGAAGGGGCTTGGTCTCTGCTGATGCCATCGAGCAGCCAACCCTGAGCTGCCTGCAGACCCCTGTGTCTGTGAGATGACGGTGATGGCGATGATGATGGTGACTGACACAGGTGCATTCCGCTGCCAGGCTGGAGGGTAGCAGTGCGCTCACAACTCACCGCAGCCCAAACCTCCTGCCCGGCCTCCTGAGTAGCTGGGGCTACCGATGCATGTGCCATCACACTTGGCTAGTTTTTATAGAGATGGGGTCTTGCTATATTGCCCAGACTGGTCTCAAACCTGAGCTCAATGGATGCTCCCACCTTGGCCTCCCAAAGTGCTGGGGTTACAGGTGCGAGCCATGCGCCTGGCCCTTTGTGAGATTATAATGGGTCCTTCTTTGGAAACTTCTGATGAGAAAGTTGTTTGTTACTGTGGAACCGCCCTTCCCTATGAGGCAAGGCGTTTGCGACCTCTCAGGCCTGGCTCCTTCCTCGTACCTGAATTTGATTTGGAGCAGAGTTCACCCTCATTCTGGCCAACTACATGTGAAACACAACTCCTGAGGCCTCCTGGGGAAAATGCCTTTGTTCTGTGTGAATCCAACAATGGGTATGTGATGGCTGCCTCCCCAAGGAAGTCCCAGCGCTCAGCCCTTGCACGGATGGAGCCAAAGCCCGGCCACCATGCCCAGGACCCACGGGGCCCAGACTTCTTGCAGTGTGTGCCAATAATTTGCCTATCAACAAAGCCTGTTCGATTTGGGTTTTCCATGACTCCCAAGCAAGGCATGTTAGCGGATAAGTGAGGGAGGCTCAGGGTGTCCCTCTGGACCCCTGGGGTAAACACAAAGATGAATGGGAATTTCCCCTCCTTAGGGCTTGCTATGTGGCAGCTGCTCCGAGCCCTCACGTTTACTGCTGTTCTTCTTCACAACAGCCCGGTAAAGTTGGATGAAATGACTCCACTTCATAGCTGTGGAGACAAAGGCCCAGAGAGGGTAAGTCACTTGCCCAGGGTCACACAGCTTGTGAGTGGCTGACCCCGGAAGCCAGATTGTCAGCTGCAAGCCCTGCCCTTGGGGGGATGCCAGCCTTGCATAAGAGACAAGCGTAAGACAGACTGCTTGGAGGAGGGGCCGGGAAGGAGGCAAGGAGATGACATGGGACATGCTCCGGGCCGAGTCGGATGGGCTTGCACTGCTCACCACGTGACCGTGAGCAAGTGGCTTTGCCTCTCTGTGAGATAGCTTCCTCCTGAGTGAAATAGACCAATGGTGCCTATGAGCGGGTAAGCCAAACAAGAAGCCACAGCGAGAGGTGCTCTGCCAGCTGTCACCAGCTGTGCACAGGTCAGCGGCACCCATCACTGCAGCTCCACTGGGAGGCTGAGGCAGGAGCATTGCTTGAGGCTGGGATTTTGTGACCAGCCTGGGTAACATAGCGAGACCCCATATCTATAAACAGTTTTTAAACTTAGCTGGGTATCGTGGTGCACACCTGTAATCACAGCTACTCAGGAGGGCAAGGAGGGAAGAAAGAAGAAAAGGAGGGAAGGAGGGAGGGCGGGCGGCCCATGGTTTCCTCATGACCCCGGGAGAGAAGCCCTCAGATCTGACATGACTTCTCTTGGTCTCGTCCGTTTTCACAAGGGCTGAGCCGCTCCTGCTGGATTGGTTTTGCTTATTACTATCATATTTTAAGCATCCCCCAAGGAACCAAGAATTGTGTCATGATCAGGCATGCACCTGCCTCCAAGGTTTACCAAGCTCTACTCCACGAGAACAGCTTTGGATACGTTTTTAAAGCATTACTACACATTACTGATGGCCCCTGCCTCTAAAGTGTCCCCTCCCTCCACAGAGGTGACCACCATCCTGAGATTCCCATGTAAATTTCCTTCCAGTGGGTGAGGCTTGTGCTCCACTTAAATGCATCCATTCAGTTGGTAGCACCTTTTCATGGGTTTTAAAACTTGACCTAAATGGTATACTATTGCATGAATTATTTTGTAATTGGTATTTTCTGTCTATTATGTTTTTGCAGCAAGCCACATTGATAAGCGCAGACCGAGTTCATCCATCTCCTCTGCCGGCTTGGAGTCCATTAGCTCAACAAGCCACATTTCATTTATTCACCCACCTATTGACGGACATGTGGATCGTGCTCAATTTTTCCCAGTTACAAACAAGGCTACAGTGAAAACTCCTGTGCACACCTCTTTAGACACTTGCTGGAGAATGCTCTTAAACTCAATGTCCCTTTTCCTAGCAAATGTTTGAAATGTCAGGCCAGGCGCTGTGGCTCACACCTGTAATCCCAGCACTTTAGGAGGCCAAGGCGGGTGAATCACAAGGTCAAGAGTTCAAGACCAGCCTGGCCAATATGGTGAAACCGTCCCTACTAAAAAAAAAAAAAATTAGCTGGGCGTGGTGGCACACACCTGTAGTCCCAGCTACTCAGGAGGCTGAGGCAGAAGAATCTCTTGGACCCGGGAGGGGGAGGTTGCAGTGAGCCGAGATTGTACTACTGCACTCCAGCCTGGGTGACAGAGCTAGACTCCATTTCCAAAAAAACAAAAACCAATGTCTCGTCTACTATCCTGAAACCTGGTTCGTGACTGATAGGACCACTAATACATGGTACTGCCAAAAAATACGCACACACACACACGCACATAACCTATCTGTAATGTTAAAGAAAGTCATTTGTAACAAAATAATATATATTGGCTGGGCACATAATTCATCCCTGCAATCCCAGCACTTTGGGAGGCCCAGGAGGGAGGATCACTTGAGGCCAGGAGTTTGAGACCAGCCTGGGCAGCATAGTGAGACTCCCTTTTTACGAAAAAGTTAAAAACGAGCTGAGTAGGGTGGTGCACACTTGCAGTCCCCGCTACTTGGGAGGCTGCGGTGGGTGGATTACTTGAGCATGGGAGGTCAAGGCTGTAGTGGCCCATGATCGTGCCACCATACTCCAGCCTGGGGGACAGAGCAAGACCCTGTCTCAAGATAATAATAAGCATTTCTGTAAGTATATGCTCAAATGCAACTATTCCGGATAACAGGTCCTCAGGTGTTTACACCTCTGAATAGAATTGCCATGAGTGCCACAGGTGGTGTGCAGCCCGCCACAAGTGAGTGCTGTTGGCGGTTTATCGGTGATGCGATTTGCCCAAACGGTGCCCAGCTCTTGGCATAGCTCTGGCAAAACTGAGTACATTCTTCCCTCAATTTCCACATTCATTCATCCTGGAAAACCCAGTGCTCAACAAATACCTTGTCGAAAGTATTTTTGGTTTATTTATACAACTGAGTTAGTTTCTAGATCTGGCTTATTGCAAACAGTATCTTCACCAAAACCTGAGGAGTAGAGATTCGAAAAACAGCATCAGGGATAAGCCCATTGTTCATTTTAGGGGAAGTTTCGCACCCCTAGCCCCCAGCCACTGAAGTCCCTCAGTGCCCCTGGTTACGGCAAGAACCAAAAGCATCCCATGAATTGACAAAACACCCTGCTGAGGGGTCTCGCACAGCTCAGCACAGCATGCAGTTGCAGGACTGTGGTCCCCATGGTCCTTAAATATCCCAAGTCCAGGTTCATGGGGCAGAGTCGAGGAGCTGATTCTCAGGGCTACAATCGCAGGGTCCAGGGGAGTTTCCCAGAGCCCAGGGGAGAGGACAGTGCTGGTGATAATGGCCAGAAAGACTCTACGCTTTGCCCTCCTCTGGAGAAACTACTAGCCCATGCCAACCCCAGCCAGACCCGCAGGGCCTGAGAGCTGGACCCCACCTTACAGGATGGGACCATGTTCAAGGCGCTTTGGATGGAGGGCTGTTTTGTGAAGCACAAATAAGTAGTAGACAGGCGTTTTTAGGAGTCTTTTTTTAAATAATGGGGTTTTGATTTGCATTTCCCTAGTGATAGAGCTTTTCCCCATATGCTTGTTGGCTGCATGTCTATTTTTTTGAGAAGGGTCTGTTCATGTCCTTTGCCCATTTTTTAGTGGGTTGGTTGGTTTGTTTTCCTTGTTGATTTGTTTAAGCTCCTTAAAGATACTGGATATTAGATCTTGTCGGATGCATAGTTTGTGAATATTTTCTCCCATTCTGTTGGTTGTCTGTTTACTCTGTTGATAGTTTCTTTTGCTATGCAGAAGCTCTCTCGTTTAATTAGGTCCTACTTGTCACTTATGGTTTGTTTTGTAATTTGAGTCTTTATCAAAGACGTTTGAGGCCAGGCGCAGTGGCTCCCACCTGTAATCTCAGCGCTTTGGGAGGCTGAGGTGGGCAGATCACTTGAGGCCAGGAGCCAACATGGCGAAACTCTGTCTCTACTGAAAATACAAAAATTAGCCAGGGGTGGTGGCACACACCTGTAGTCCCAGCTACTCCAGAGGCTGAGGCACAAGAATCACTTTAACCCGGGAGGTGGAGGTTGCAGTGAGCTGAGATTGCCATTGCACTCCAGCCTGGGTGACGGAGCAGGGTTCTGTCTCAAAAAAAAAAAAAAAAAAAAAAAGACTTTTTAAGTCTTCGTCATGAAGTCTTTGCCAGGGCCAGTGTCCACAGTGGTATTTCCAGTGTTTCCTTGTAGGGTTGTTATAGTTTTTGGTTTTGCAGAATGGCTATTAAAAAGTCAAAAAATAACAGATGTTGGCAAGTTTGCAGAGAAAAGGGAACACTTATACACTGCTGTGAGAATGTAAATTAGTTCAGCTACTGTGGAAAGCAGTGTGGCGATTTCTCAAAGAACTTAAGATAGAACTACCATTGAACCCAGCAATCCCATTACTGGGTATATACTCAGAGGAGTAGAAATTGTTCTATCATACAGACACATGGCTGTGTGCTCATCACAGCACTAGTCACAACAGCAGACGTGGAATCAGCCTGGATGCCCAGCAGTGGTAGACTGGGTAAAGAAAACGCGGCACATACACACCGTGGAATACCACGCAGCCATAAAAAGGAATGAGATCACGTCCTTTGCAGCAACATGGATGGAGCTGGAAGCCATTATGCTAAGTGAATTAATGCAGAAACAGAAACCAAACCCTGCATGTTCTCACCTCTAAGTGGGAGCTGAACACTGAGTCCACATGGACACCAAGACAGGAACACAGACCCTGTGGCCTACTAGAGGATGCGGGGTGGGAGGAGGGTGAGGATCAAAAAACCACCTGTCTGGTACTATGCTTATTACCTGGGGCACAAAATTATCTGTACACCAAACCCCAAAACATGATTTACCTGTGTAACAAACCTGCCCATGTACCCCTTGAACCTAAAATAAAAGTTGGAAAGAAAAAGAAAAATTGTCTAGCCTGTGTAAAGAAAAACATGCAAGCCCTTTGCACCTGTGTGGCTTGGGGAGTTTTCAAGTCGTGTAATCCCACTCGAGTCATCACGTGGACCATTCCTAGCATCTCAGCAGGCTCCCTGCTGCTTTCTGCGGTCTGCCCCACCCTTGCCACAACCCCACAATGCCCAGCAGCCGATTTATCATCTGATTTCTCTCTTGGTTGCTTGGATTTGTTTGTCCTAGAACGCCACAGAATTGGAACCACACGGTCTGCTTTGCTTTAGATCTGGCTTATTCACCCAGCATGGTGTCTTTGAGATGTATCAAAAACAAAATGAATCAGTAGTTCACCATAATAAACTACTGATATGTGTCGCACATATCAGTAGTTCATTCCTTCTGATTGCTGAACAGCAAACAGCATTCTGTGGTATTTGCCACAGTGTGGTTATTCATTCACTGTTGATGGGAATTTGGGCTGTTTCCAGTTTGGGCAATCATGAGTAATGCTGCTATGAACCTTTGCATCTAAGTCTCTGCGTGAGGATATGTTTCCCTTTCTCTTGGGTATAGGCCTAGGAAGTGACTAGCTGGGTCATGTTGTGAGTGTTTGTTTGACTTTATTAGAAACTACCAAACAGTTTTCCAGGCTGGCTGTGTCATTTTGCATCCCACCAGCAGTGTGTGGGATTTGCAGTTGCCCTGCATCCTCACCAGCACTTAGTATTATTAGCCTTTCTAATGCCAGCCTCTCTAATTGGTGTGTCGTGCTTTCTCATCATGGTTTTATTTTCCTTGAGGGATAATGAGATCGACATGCCTGAGTTTTAGGGGTGAAAAGCTCCCTGCCTCAGCAGGCCTCTCAGCTGAATCTCTCTAATGCAAGCCTCAGAGGGAGCCCTCAGCCCACCCTGGGCTTGGGATGACAAGGCCTTCCTGCTCAGCAAGCTCCCTGAGGCCAGAGGGGAGTCCCTCCTGGCAGCTGAGGCCTGGGCCAGTCTATCCCTCACAGCATGAAGATGGAGGAGGCCATAGGCTGGGCCGTGCACTGACCCACGAACCCTACCCGCTACGGTGGAGAGGCGTCACAGTATAGCCTGCGCTTGGGGGCCAGCCCTAGGATGGAGCACCCGCTCCATTCCCAAGTGTGCAACTTTGGACAAAGAACTTTCTCTCTGCCCTCAGTTTCCTGCAGAATGGGGATAATAACAGGACCCATCTCACTGGGACATGGTGCAAATCCTCTACCCTGCTGCATGGTGCTGAGAACATGCTCAAGACGTGGAAGACACATGAATCCCACTCCCTCGGCAAACAGCGGCACTCTCTGAATAGACAGTGAGCTCTCTGAATCCCTGAAAGTTCCCTCAGAAAACCAGGAGTAACCTGCTGTTTCAGTCCTTACAAAGCCTCTTTTCCCTTAATTCTCTCTCATTAACTCAATTTTTTTTTAAGAGGGTCTCACACTGTTGCCCAGGCTGGAGTGCAGGGACACAACCCTGGCTAAGGGCAGCCTTGACCTCCTGGGTTCAAGCGATCCTCCTGCCTCAGCCTCCTGAGTAGTTGGGACCACAGGTGCATAGCACAACACCTGGCTATTTTTTGCATTTTTTATAGAGACAGGGTTTCACCACGTTGCCTAGGCTGCTCTCAAACTTTTGAGTTCAAGAAATCTGCCCTCCTCGGCCTCCCAAAGTGCTGGGATTACAGGCATGAGCTACTGTACCTGGCCCATTTTTTTATTTTTTAGAGACACCAAAGCCTGCTTCGGAACAAGTTAAACAAGCATCAAGTCCCTTGGAGGGTTTATGAAAAGGGACACGGATGCGCCCCTCTCCCAAGTGTCCGATTCAGCAGGTTTGGGGTGGGGCTGAAGAGTTGCATTTCTAGCAAGTTCCCAGGCACGGCTGACGTTGCTAACTCAGGGACTGCACTTTGGAAACGACTGGTTTGTCGTCTCCAAATTGGCCCCGTGGGTCTCAGCCTGGCTAGATGATTTTTAGAAACATGAATGTCCCCTCTAAGATTTTTGATTCTGCTGATTTAGGGGTGAAACCTAGAACCATCTGTGAATGTTAAAGTCTCCCCCAGGTAACTCTAAATACGGCCAGGTGAGAACTCCAGCCTCATCCTCCATTCCCATAGTCTGAGAAACAATCTCAAACTGTGCTGCCTGGGGTTCCTACAAGCCTCATGTCGGAATCATTTATACAGAGACACAGTCAAGAAATGTCATCAGATTCAGCCATGATTCCTGGGGTATGACTTCTTATTCATACGTATTGGATGTCACTCTAAACAACCCTTTTAAAGATCACTTTGAAAAGTAACATAGCACGTGGTTACTTGCTGGAACTCATCAATAATAGACACCCACAAAACAAAGGAAACAACCGATGTCCTAATTTATGCAAAAGGATATTTGCGGCCTGGGATAAAATTTCCAGTAGCTGCGTCATAGGCAGATTCAAAAAATGCCATGTCTCCAAAGTTCTAGACAGGAGGGGAACAGATGGGGCCCGCCAAATGCTGTTTGATGACTCAAAGACACGGTGTCAAAGACACTGGCGGAGAGCTGGGAGAACATGATTTTATGAATGTAAGAATGGAACACCGAGAAATGTGGCTTAATGTGCTGTTACTTATGTCACATGTGACCTTTTTTCTTTTTTTGAGATGAAGTCTCACTCTGTCGCCCGGGCTGGAGTGCAGTGGTGTGATCTCAACCTTGGCTCACTGCAACCTCTACCTCCCAGGTTCAAGAAATTCTCATGCCTCAGCCTCCCGAGTAGCTGGGATTTACAGGCACCCGCCACCACTTCCGGCTAATTTTTGTATTTTTAGTAGAAATGGGGTTTTGCCATGTTGGCCAGGCTGGTCTCAAATGCCTGACCTCAAGCAATCCACCTGCCTCAGCCTCTCAAAGTGCTGGAATTACAGGTGTGAGCCACCGTGCCCAGCTTCGTGTGACTTTTTAACTCATTGTTTTTTACAGACGGGGTCTGGCTCTGTTGCCCAGGCTGGAGTGCAGTGGCGATTGGAGCTCACTGAACCTCAAAATCCTGTGCTCAAGCTAACCTCCCACCTTAGCCTCTGTGGTATCGGAGACGGCAGGTGCACACTGCCACACGCCTGCTTTTGTTTCTTCTGGTAGAGATGGGGCCTCCCTGTGCTGCTCAATCTTGTGTTCCTGGCCTCAAACAATCCTCCCACCTCAGCCTCCCAAAGTGCTGGGATTACCTGCATAAACCACCATGCCCAGCCAGCATATGCCTTTAAGTAGGCATAAACAGGTGTGTATAACTCTACCACTAACATAAATGTGCAAGTGAACACTGGAATGTTTATACACCCTTCCAAAGTTTTATATGTAAGTTTACCAAAAACATTGAGGGAGGTACCTTCCCATTGGTGAAATGCGGGAGTCGCCTAACACTGGGGGATACAGGTTTGGCAGCACGAAGATAAGCAAGACAGCAGAGGTCTCTGCCTCCAGGAAGCTGACGTTAGAGGGAGAGACGGTGAATAAAGCATGCGATGCTGAGGCCACGCGGAAAGGCAGAGCCACAGGAAGAGGGAGAGGAACGGCAGGGAGGGGCTGCAGCCTGCGGACATTTGCGATACGCGGACCGGGACCTGGACAAGGAGAGGAACTGAGTGTCTCGGGGGAGAGACGGCTTGGTAGCAGGAATTGTAAGTACGAGGGCACCGAGGTCGGAACACACTTGCGATCTCCAGGAAACGACAAGGAGGCCGCGAGGCCAAAGCACAGGGGGAGATGGGGACAGCGGTGGTGGCCAGGTCTTGGAGGGCAGGGAGGCCGGAGAGCGAGGGGGTTTTATTTATTCCCATGGATCTAGGGTCGTCCCTTTGGGCTGGGTGGGCGGTAACTGCTCATCATTCTACATCTGGGACCTCTATCCGCAGCTGGGTCCCATGCGCCCCGCCAGCATTCTCGGGGCCTCCAGGAGGGAAATGTGCATGCTTCCTGCTTCTCCATCGCCTCCCACCCTTCTCATCTCCACGGGTGAGCAGCCAGGGCAGGGAGGGTGGCTGCAGGCCCAGAGCATGAGGGCGTGTCTTCCCAGTGCCCTCTGTGCGCTGCAACTCCATTCTGGGAATGAGCATTGGTGCAGCACCTCTCGGATGCAAGGCCCTGACCTCAGCTTGACACCGCAGACAGCCAGGCCCTGCTTGCTGAGGCCAGTGAAGACCCCCGCCCCCAACAATCGTCTTTTGTATTTTTCAGCTCAGTTTCCTAAGCATGCCACACTGAGGGACCCACAGTCAGAAACCACGTTTGGTTGAACGCTTTCCTGTTCTCATCTAGAAATTCTTCATCATTATTTAGCATAGAACCCTGTGTTTCCATTTTACACCACACTCTGTGAATTATGTGGGGGCCTTGGATGGGAGCCCCATTCTATATGTACATGCGGGGGCTCTGGCAGCCGGTGGGGACTGGAAATGGGGCCTCCACTCACGTCCCACGTGCTGTGGCCTGCAGACCACCCCGTCTTGGCCAGAGCCCCCTCTGTGGCCTGTGGAAGCACCTCTGCAGACACCAGCACTGCTCACAGCAGGCAGCCTCGAGGAGATGTCTGGTTTTGATTAAATGTCCAGAGCCACTCATTAACTTGCACAGACAGACTCAGAAGCCACCCGCTATAAAACCCACCCGCCGCAGCAGGCCCGTCCCATAGGCCCTTCCAAGGCCACCTGCAGTCTCTGCTGGAAACCAGGAGCCCCTGGTTGGGGGCTGTGGACCCTGAGGCGGGGGATGGCCAGGGTCACCCAGCCCAGTGGCCTGAGTCCTCCAAAGCATGTACCTCTTATCATCCATGGTGAGGGGCTTCCTCTCCCAACTGGGGTCAGAGCTGTGGTCTTCCCCGTATAGTTTCAAAGCATCTAAGAGGGACTCCTTCCCGCAGCACCGTCCCCTGCGTTAGCCTCTGTCTCTGAAGTTCCACCGTCAGGGCCAGTCCTTCTACTGTACTTTGGGGGAAAATTACAGCTGGAACTGTTTTGCATTTATCATGACAGTGTCTGCAGTGATTTACTTACAAGTCTGTCTCCTCTCCAAGCCACAGCTCTTGAAGGCCAAGTCCATGCCCCATACATTCATTCATCAAGAAATCTGTTCCTGGGCACCCACTGCATGCCTGGCATCGGCAGGTGCAAGGACTCTCACTGTCTTTTGGTCCCTAACACTGGCACAGGGCCTTCCCTGGCTGGGACCCCCTGTGTGTTTGCTGAACAAATGAATACGTGAGCAAATGAGCAGCACTGCCGCAGTTCTTGCGCACTTACCAGGTGCCAGGCTCTGTCGTAATCAATTCGTGTGTATTTCCTTGTTTTCCTCTCCCAACACCCTTGAGCTGGTGTGGCTGTTATCCCCATTTTACAGCGGAGGCGACTTCGGCACTCAGTGAGGACATATAGCTGAGCAGGCTTACAAGAAGCCTGCACAGATACACGTGCGCACACACACGGGCAGCCACACAAGCCAGAAAGCAGCACATCCACAGGCAGGCAGAGCTCAGAGCCAAATTAGTCAAATATCTTGAAATGATGTTTATTTCTCTTCCAGTTCTCGAGTTCTAATGACTGTTTATTCTTATAAACATCTAATTTGTGTGCTCAGCCTCCCAGTTAGAGTGCAGTGCCAAGTGGCTCGGGTGTTTGCTCTTTGGTGGGATATCACACTCCCCTCCTTGCTTTTTTTTTTTTAATAAAACATAACTTCTCAGAGCCCGGGTATCTTGCTGGCATCTCACAGGTGGGACGCACTTTCCTCTGCAGCCCCTGGTGCCTTGCCAGAGCAGCTGGAGGCCAACTGGAGGAGTGTGAGGGTTGCCCGCAAAGACGGCTGCCAGCAGCGCTACCCTCGGTGCAAGGGCTTGCACCCCTCCCATGGGAGGCGGAGTCTGTGTCCCCGCCCCTTGAAAGTAGGCGGGCACTGTGAATCCTTTGACCACCAGGATGCTGTGGAGGTGACTCCCTGCAGTTCTGGACCAAGCCTTATGAGACCTGGTGGTTTCTGCTTTCTCTCTCTTGGAATCCAACTGCCCCACAAAGTAGCTCAGGCCAGGCCAGGTATGGTGGCTCACACCTGTAATCCCAGCACTCTGGGAGGCCGAGGTGGGCGGATCACTTGAAGTCAGGAGTTAGAGACCAGCCTGGCCAACATGGTGAAACCCCGTCTCTACTAAAAATGCAAAACATTAGCCAGACATGATGGTGCGCACCTGTAATCCCAGCTACTCAGGAGACCGAGGTGGGAGGATCACTGGAACCCAGGAGCCGGAGGTTGCAGTGAGCTGAGACCACACCACTGCACTCCAGTCTGAGCGACAGAGCGAGACTCCATCTCAAAAACAAAAACAAACAAAGTAGCTCAGGCCAGATTTTAGAAGAGTGGGACAGAGTAAAGCCTGGGAGATGAGTGACAAGGAGAGAGAGTATGCCCAGCTCCAGTGCTAAACAATGTGTGTGACGCCACGCTGGGCCTTCAAGCCCCAGTTGAGCCCCCTAGCCCCAGTTGAGCCCCCCAGATAACATACCTGGAGTGGTGACTACCAAGCTGCCGGGTCCTGCCCCGATTGCAGGATTCTGAGCAAGCAAGTGGCGGCTGTTGATTTAAGTTGCTAAGTGTGGGCTGGTTTGCTGGTGATGAAAGGCAGCTGGAGTTAGAGCCGCTCCAGTGCCAGGAAACGGGAGGGCCGTGGCTGGCCCCCGCCTCTGCTCTCGCCCGAGCCTTGAGGGGCAGGGGGCAGGTGTCAGCCCTACAAATAGCATCTCCCTCTTCCCTCCTCTTCCCACCCCCGGGAGCAGCCCGCTTGTTTTCCCAACAGGTGTTAAAATACGACCTTTGGGCTAAAAAGGAAGCTGTGTGCATGGGTGATAAGAGGGTCTGGCCGCCTGAACCGGAAGGAGGGAGTGAGGGAAGTGAGGTGGGGCTGGAGGTCTTGGGGAGACTTGGCAATTTGGGGGAGAAGGCTTTCAGCTGGACTGGGGTGAGCAGGGCTTCTTTCTCCCCATGACCTACAGAACTCGGCTTCATTCTTTCCTTCATGAGCGAGGTATGCAGGAAGAAGGGGCCCTGTCCGGGTGCTGGCCTTCTGCCCGTGCCATCGTCCCCTTCACTCGGCCTGGGGTGCTCTCTCCCCGCTGTCCTGGCTTAAACTGCATCCCCTCCAAAAAGATACCTGGAAGTCTTCACTCCCAAACCTCAGAATGTGACCTGATTTGGAAATAGGGGCACTGCAGATGCCATTGGTTAAGGTGAAGTCTTGCTGGGGCAGAGCAGGTGTGCTTATAAAAAGAGGACAGAGACACACGGGAAGGCACGTGGTGACAGCGGCGCTGGGAGAGGCCGCCGCAAGCCAAGGCGTGCCAGGGACTGCTGGCTGCTGCTAGAGGCTGGGGCGGCGAGGACAGTGCCCCCGGGTTCAGAGGGCGCGCAGTGTGCCCGCACCTTCACCTTGGACTTTTGGCCTACAGAACGGTGAGGGAATAAAACGTCTGTTTTCTGAAGCCACCCAGTTTGTGGCGCCTAATTACAGCAGCCTAAGGACAGGCATATACCCCTGTTGTGTCTTGGCCTAGTCACTTTGGACGTCAGCAAGTGCCGTTCACTTCCGCTCCAAAATAGAATCTTCCCAAAGCTGCCCCGTTCAGGCCGGACACGGCGGCTCACGCCTGTCATCTCAACACTCTGGGAGACCGAGGCGGGCGGATCACTTGAGGTCGGGTGTTCGAGACCAGCCTGGCCAACATAGTGAAACCCTGTCTCTACTCAAAATACAAAAATTAGCTGGGTGTGGTGGCGGGCGCCTGTAATCCCAGTTACTCAGAGGGCTGAGGCTGGGGAATCCCTTGAACCAGGAGACAGAAATTGCAAGGAGCTGAAACTGCACCACTGCTCTCCAGCCCGGGTGACAAGAATGAGACTGTGGCCCAAAAGACCACAGTGAAACAAAAGCAAATCTGCCCCTCCACTCTTCCAGGGAACACCTGGTCAGAGCCCCCGCTCCCTTTCCTGGTTTGCTGCAGACGCCCCTCCACGTTCTCCCAACTCACTATGCCCCTCCTCCCCCGGCAGCCAGAGTGTCCTTTCAAAACCGGCATCAGGCCTGTCCCCATACCCCTAAAGGTGTCCAATCCCGCTCCCAACAAAACCCCAATTCCTTTGAAGAAGGCCCCCACGACCTGGCCCCTTCCAGCCTGTGATCTCTCTCCCCCGACCACGTCGCTCCACCCACTGCTTCCCAAACACACCAAAGACCCTTCCCAGGGCCTTTGCACGTGCTGGTCCGCTGGCCTGGCACCCTCCTCCCCACATCTCCACATGGCTCCAACTCTCTTTATTCACATCTTTGCTCGAATGTCACCCTCAGAGAAGCCTTCCATGACCATCTGCAATGAGATCCCTACGTCTCATCTTCCTGCCCCACCCCACACCGCCTCTCTCCATCTGCTTTGGAAGATGACCCTGTCCGTGGCAGAGCGGCCTTCAACCCACACCCCTCTTGGAGGCGCTCTTTGAAGCAGCTGTTCCATTTCTAGGAAGCGATTCTGCAGAGGTGCTGGCTTAGGGCACAGAGGCACGGAGGCCAGGACGTGCCTGGCAGGATCACCGCTGTGGCAGAAGCGGATAGCCAAGCTCTGTGCCCATCGCTAGGGCACTGGGCATGTGGCTGCACAGCCGGGACAAAGGATGAAGCCATCCCGTGGCTGGGGCGCAGAGTGGCCTCCCAGAGCTCCCGTTTCATGTGGCGTTTCTGCTGTGTATTTTTAAACCCGGGGATAATGTATGCATAATAAAGGTCGTGAGGTCATTTGTCTTTGGTCTCTAACTCAACAGACTTTGAAAAAATAGACCTTTTAAAAAGCAAACTTTATTTTTTCAGAACAGCTTTAGACTTATAGAAAAATTGTGAAGACAGAACAGTCACCCCATACTCCACACCAAGTCTAGCCTATTGTTAGCGTCTGACATTAGTAGGATACATTGTTTGCAGTTTTGCAGGGGGAGATAGCGTCTTGCTCTATCATCCAGGCTGGAGTGCAGGGGTGCAGACATGGCTCACTGCAGCCTCAGCCTCCCAGGATCAAGCAATCCTCCTGCTTCAACCTCCCAAGCAGCTGGGACCACAGGTACATGCCACCATGCCTAGTGAAGTCTTTTCGTTGCTATTAGAGATAGGGTCTCACCCTGTTGCCTAAACCGGTCTGGAACTCCTGGGCTCAAACGATCCTCCCACCTCAGCCTCCCAAAGTGCTGGGATTACAGGCGTGACCCGCCATGCCCGGCCCATTTTTCACCATGAAGGAATCAGTGTGGACACATTGGTATCAGCTGACATCTGCCTGTATCAATCCCATTTCTTCCCCAGGACCCCAGGTGGCATCTGCTCCTTGGCCTTCTCGGGCTCCTCTGGGCTGTGACTTTCTCAGACTCACCTTGGTTTTGAGTTGATGACCTTGACCGTTTTGAGGCCCGTGACCTTGACAGTTTCGAGGCTCGATGGTCCGGGAGCTCACAGGATGCGTCTGCCTTGGGTTGGTCTGATGCTTTTCTCAGGATGAGACTGGGGTGATGGTTTGAGAGAATTTTTCAAGTCCAGTGGGTGCGGGAGACCCAGGAAGGCCCCTTCCACTGATCTTTTGAAGATGTTCGTATTTCCATTGGTGCGTTTCGGCTTGTGTGTTCCTGATCCACTCTGGAAGGGCATACAGACCCTGGGAACTGGAGATCTCCTGGGCGGGCACACAGGACCCCGAAGACGAGGTAGGAGGGATGCAGGCTTCGCACGGCGTGCCCCGTTGGTGCTGACGGCAAAGGTTATTTAACCACACCTATATGAGACTGGAATGTGTGTGTCCATTTTAAAATAAAACAAAACGCACTTCCTGTTCTGCGGCCTCTGCCTCCCCCTAAGCAGCCCTGAGGCTTGGCCGGGATCTAGGAGGAAGGCACGGGGAACAGGTTGGCTCGGTCAGCTGGCTGGGACTTCAAAGGACAGCCCTGCTGGGGCCCACCTGGGACGCAGCCACTCACCTCCTGTGGAGGGAAGGAAACCTCAGCCCCAGGGCAACCTCACAACAGCTGCAGGGACAGGGGTGTGTCCTGGGCTCCTGGGCACCTGGGCAAGCGCATTACCTCTCTGTGCCTCAGTTTGCTCATCTGGAAATTGGGGGTGTTGAGAGTACCCGAGTCCGAGCACTGCTGTGAGGGTGAATGTGATCATGAACGCCAAGGGCTTAGCTGGGCTTTTAACAATGCTCCTCGCACCAAGAATAAAATCAAGCCCCACCCTCACCCCTAGCCCTCAGAGTCCTATGCAAGTGGCCCCTGCCCACTTCTCAGACCCCGTCTTCCTCTCCAGACCCTCCCCACCCAGGTCCAGCCACACTGGGCTCCGAGCTGTCCCCACCCCAGGACGGTCGCACCAGCTGTGTTCACACAGGAGCATTTCACCCAGACACCCACGTGGCGTCCCGACAGGTCCTCTCAGCTGGGGCGGGACTCAGTCCCCACTGAACTGGACATTTTGCCACCTGCATACTTGAACCCTGATGATGTTTGAGGCAGATATGGATACAGGCAAATGAGGGGCATAGGGGCAAGAGAGTGTGTAAGGGCCTGTCTGGGAGGCTGGCCTCAGAGGCTCCAGGAGACGAATTTTCTCTCCTTGAGGGAGCCCTGGGGGTGGGAAGGTCCCTGATCCTTCAGGGTGAGAAGGATAGGGTGGGCAGAGGCATAGGACTGGAGTCCCAGAGGATGGAGGGGAAGATCCCAGACAGGTGGGCCCAAGCTAAACCTAGCAGAGGGACCCAAACCCTGGCAGCATAAGGTAACAGCTACCCCAGGACCCACCATGGAGCCCCCACCCCCCTCTTACCAGCTCAACCTCCCTACAGCCTCAGTTTCCCTCCTCTGTGCCTGGAACAGCTATTGCAGGAGCCATGAGGCAGGGATGGGAGGATCGAAGAAGGTCCCGAGGCTGGCAAGGTGAGGCTGGCAGCCGAGGCAACTCAGGCGTGAGGAGCACAGCTCCGTGCCAGGCAGCTGCAGGAAAACACCCCGAAGGGCCATTTGCGGGGAGCCCCCAGTCTAAGTGACAGATATGGTCCCAAGAAGAGCCTCTCTACCCAGGATGCGGAGCTCACAGGATGCCTACAGCAGGGCCACCCTGGGCGGTTGTACAGATTCAGCACTGCACAATTTTGGGGACCCAGAGTTCCGGAGAGACGTCTTGGGAGGGGGACTCAGGACGATTCCTTCAGCCCCCTTTGTCTCCCTTCCACCTGAAAGCTCAGTTGCTACAATGCCAGCCTCCCAGGGCTGACCTGACGCCGCAAAGCCACACTGAGTCGGTGCTGCTGTTGCTGTAGACTCACAGCTGAGTAGAAAAAAGAAGAAGGAAAAAGGCAGTTTTCAAAAAGCTGCCATCAGCACAGGCGCCCAAGCCACCCCTGCCTTGCCGCGACTGTGGGAGGGATGGACTCACAGCCATGAGCATCATGTGGAGTCATGGGTCGGACCCAGTGCCAGCCTGCCGGGTGAATCCTGGCACTGCCACGTCCCGGGTGTGTGGCCCCAGGCAAGCCAGGTAACCCCTGTGGTCTCACTTACTCTTTGTATAACATGGGATTCATAACAGAGCTTGCCTCTCCGTGGTTCACGTTGGGGCCTCTGCCCTCCAGGCCCGTGGGGTGCATCTGGCTGTGTCTATGAGTGCAAATCTGCTAGTGTCTGGGAAGGTGTGTGTGAGCGTGTGCATGCTCGGGCTACCCCATCTCCTCTCCTCTCCTCCGGGCAGGCTGGAAGGCTGGCTGGAGGTGGAGGTGGTAACCAGTTTTCCTGTGGTTCCCAGCAATACGTTGTGTTTGGCTGGGCCAAACAAAGCCAAGGCACCATCACCTGCCCGTGGGAGGGATGAGGGACCTTCCATGATTTCCAATCTATTTGATTCCTCTGGTTCTGATCACATATAGCAAGGGTTTATCCCCGAATGTGCACAGAGCTGTGTAGTTCTGGGCTGTGAGCAGTGAGATGTGCAGACTGCTCGGCAGGTACCGAGCGCTGCAGGAGTGCTGGCCGCGGTGCTCTGGCTGGGAAGTTGCAGGTTGGGCTGTGCCTGTGCCCACTGGGTGTCCCCCAATGTCTGGCGGCTCCCGGCACACTGGCCCTGGCTGCTTGTCAGTTTCCCCTCCGCCTCCCATACCGGCTGGCTCTCTTTTTCTGGGCTTCTCTCTAGGTGTTTGCTGGTTATAAACTCTTTACAGAACATTAAAGTGAATGGGAGTAGCCCACGCCCCACGGGGAAGGAGAAAAGCTGCCCCAGCGCCACCCCAGCGAGGTGCCGCCCACACCGCCCCTGGGGCCTCCTCTGGGAGGCATGGGGTCTCCTGTGTGTTGGTGAGCTCAAGGGCATTTGTGTCCAGGCCTGGGGGCTCAGGGCAGGGGTGGGCCCAGAGGGTGCACTGGACTCCCGGAGGTGCTGGGGAGGTCCTGTATCCCTTTCCACAGGCAAGTGACAGTGCCACAGCCTTGGCCTGAAGTAGCCTAGTTCCAATGGAATAGGTCCCTGAGAACCATGGGACGACTGGCTGCTGCCTCCTCCTCCAGGCAGTCCTCCAGCATGCCTAAGGGAGAAGGAAAGGGTGAGGCAGCCTGGGCATGTCCACACTCACACCACCCTTACACACAACTGTCACACTCACATACCCTCATACACACTCACAAGGACACACCTGCATACACCTCCTCGTATTCACACATATAGACTCATAATCACTTACACTCCCTGACAGACACACACCCAGTGATACACATCTTTGGAGACACATTCCATGCAGAGATGCACTCACTCTTACACACATGTACAGACAGACCTTCAGACAGATGCTCATACACAACACCACTCACACCCAGAGGCACACGCTCCCCTGAGCACGCACAGCCCACACTCACACCCACTCACAGTCACCGAGACAGACTGTCCCACTGACACCCAGGGTGGGTTGCCAGATCTAGCAAATAAAGACATAAAACCCCTGGCTGGCACTGACAGATGATTCTTCAGTGTGAGGACATCCGTGCAATATCTGGGTGCCCTGAATTTTATCTGCAAGCCCAGCTCAGGGGCGCTGGCGCAGATCCACACTCAGACACCCACGGACTCGCTCTGGTAGCCACCCAGACATCACCCTGTGTAGGGACTTAGCACCCAGAGCTCCCTGCCTTCTGACTCCCAGCCCCTCCCCAAGCCCAGAAGAACAACATCCTCTTCACCTTTTCCTGCTTAGGAAAATAGCCCATGATGGGGAGAGGGGGCTCCTGAGACCTGGCATGCTCCCAGTGGGAGAGGTGTCCCTGATAGTCGCCTCACCAAGTGGTCATAAGAGCACCCATTTTCCAGGTAAGAAAACCAAGGCTCAGATGATGATGCAGCCTGTCTGAGCCACACAAGGCAAGGCCATGTTCTTTCCCCAGCTTTCACCACGGAAACCATTTGGGAGCAAGGATCAAGTTGTTCTTGGAGGGCCCCACTGAATAGCCTGGCTCAGGGTTGGGGCCTCTTTTTATTGATAGGTGAATTTCACAATCAGAATTGCCCGGGGAGTTCTGAAATTTATCCAAGTCCCACTCCTAGCAATTCTGATTCAGAGCAAGGCCAAGAAATGTGCATTTATAAAAACCACACTAGAAGATGCATGCTCCTGGTTAAGAGCCACTGCTCTATCCTCAGCCAGAAAGCACTAGCTCAAAGACAGAAAATCCACAGCACACATACTCACGCTCCTCACCCATGCCCGTGGCAGACATCACTAATCAATCACGATCATCTTTCTCATCAAACTTAGGCCCAGCTTCAGAATCCCTCCCAGCTCAGGGCTCCAGGGAGCCAGTGAGTGGAGTGGTTTCTACCCTGGTACTAATCAGCAGGTGTATGATTTCTTCATCGTGTCCACTTGTGAGCTTCTGGATAATGTTACTTGGCAAGGTCCCTGCCTTTACTTTTTTTTCAAAAACTAAACATTAGAGCAACCATGTAATAGCTAACATTTCTTGCTGGGTTAGTATGCGACAGGCATGGGGCTGAGTGTTTTACACACACCATTGCACGTGATCCCCACAGCGCTGCACTGTGGTAAAATCATCATTGCCTCCATGTGACAGGAGGAAACTGAGGCATGGGCAGTCAGGAAACTTGCCCCAGGTCACACAGCTAGAGAGTGACTGAGCAGGGATTTGACCCCACCCTGCAGTGGGGTGACCCTCAGTCCTCCTGGCCTGCAACCCATTTTCAAAGCCCCTCCTGCAGTCCTACCCCTTGTGGGTCTGTGGGCCCCTCCCCATCTGGGTCCCGTATTCCCGACTTACCCGCAGTCTTGCTGTGTGAGTCCCAGTCCCTTCAGGAGCACCCTCAGAGACCCACGACCCCCAAGCACTTGTGACTTGAAGAATGTTCTTGGGCCAGGCATGGTGGCTCATGCCTGTAGTCCCAGTACTTTGGGAGGCTGAGGTAGGTGGATTGCTTGAGCCCAGGAGTTTGAGCCCAGCCTGGGCAGCATAGTAAGACCCTGTCTGCACAAAAAACTTTTTCTTAAATTAGCTGGCCATGGTGGTACACACTTGTAATCCTAGCTACTCAGGAGGCTGAGGTAGGTGGATTGCTTGAGCCCAGGAGTTCCAGGCTACAGGGAGCTCTGATGGTCCGCCAGGTGACGCTTGTCTGAGGTGACACAGCCCAGGAAGGATGAGGCCAGGATTCTGCCCAGGGCCACCTGCTCAGAAGCCCATCCTCCTTCCACCTGTTGTGCCTGCTTTGTTGGGAGCACTCAGGAGTACAGCTGTGTCCCACATCACCTAACTGTAGCAGCTTCCAGCAATGCACATTAACCATCCCACCATCTTTGGGGATCAGGAGTCCAGGCATGGCTTTGCTGGGTCCTCTATAGCGTTTCACCAGGCTACAACCAAGGTGTGGGCGAAGCATGTGTTCTCATCCGGAGGCCTGACTGGGGAGGAATCTACTTCCACGCTCCCTCACTCCCTCGGGCTAATGGTGGAATTCATTTCCTTGTGGCTGTAGTATTCAAGGCAGCTTGCTTCTTGAAGGCCAGTGGGCAGTGAGTGGGGTGGGGGCAGGGGGGCGGGGAGAGAGAGAGAGAGAGAGAGAGAGAGAGAGACGCTTCCTGTTTCTCATTCCGGATCCTTTCTTAAAGGACTCCCTGATTAGGGCAGGCCCACCATGGACCATCTCGCTTTTGATGAACACAAAGGCAACCAATTAGAGATCTCACTGCCATATGTAAAATCCCTTCTTTTTGCCGTATTCTATTGGTTAGCAGCAAGTTACAGATTTCCTCACATTCAAAAGGAGAGGATTATATAAGGGTGGGGGTTATTGGGGGTCATCTTAGAAGTCTACCTCCCAAAGGAAGTGAATGTTCTGATCAAGCAATGTTTAACTAGCAATTTGCATTTGGGGTGCTATTTATTTATTATTTATTTTTAAGACAGAGTTTTGTTCTTGTTGACCAGGCTGGAGTTCAATGGCGCAATCTCGGCTCACTGCAGCTGCCGCCTCCCAGGTTCAAGCAATTCTCCTGCCTCAGCCTCCTGAGAAGCTGGGGTGACAGGCGTGCACCACTGCGCCCGGCTAATTTTGTATTTTTAGTAGAGACAGAGTTTCCCCATGTTAGTCAGGCTGGTCTCCAACTCCTTATCTCAAGTGATCCACCTGCCTTGGCCTCCCAAACTGCTGGGATTACAAGTGTGAGCCACCACGCCCAGCCTTATGGTTATTTCTTGATGATATGCTAAACAAAGGGTGGATTATTCACATCTCCCCTTTTTAGACCATATAGGGTAACTTCCTGTTGCCATGGCATCTGTAAACTGTCATGGTGCTGGTGGGAGTGTAGCAGTGAGGATGGCCAGAGGTCAGTCTCAGCGCTATCTTGCTTTTGGTGGGATTTGGCCGGCTTCTTCACTGCACCCTGTTTTATCAGCCAGGTCTTTGTGACCTGTATCTTGTGCTGACCTCCCGTCTCATCCCATGCCTTGGAATGCATCAACCGCCTGGGAATGCAGCCCAGTAGCTTTCAGCCTCATTTTACCCAGCTCCTATTGACGATGGAGCTGCTCTGGTTCACACACCTCTGACACATCCTTGGGTAGCTGTCATGCCGGGCTATTGAATGGTGCTGCTATAACCATCGGTGCACAGAAAGCTGCTTGCGTCCAGGGCTGCTGTCAGATTCTGGCTGGGGACGGGAGCCAGGCTGGTGCCGACACGCGGGAACATCAGTAAGCAGGCGGATGTTCTCAAGGATGGTTCCTTGTCTGTTTCATGAAAGTCAATGATTTGTTCAAAGGAGGTCTGCTGAGCCCAGTTTCCACTTTTGAAATGCAGTTTATGAAACTGAAATGCACTGATCCGGGCAAGGGGCAGCCCTCGTGGAATGGAAGCAGAGCTGACGTCTCCCTTGCTTCAGTCCTTCCTGTCCCTTCCCTTTGCTCTTAGAACAGAATCTAGACCCCCCTGCAGCCTGCGCAGCCCTGCGTGTCAGCCTCCGCCCTCCCTTCCCGCCTGACCCCTACTCACACTTATTCCGCTCCTCCATACCTGCCCCCGTTCCTTGAACACACGGAGCCCATTCTGGCCCAGGAGGCTTTGCACTTGCAGCTCCTCTGGCCGCCTGGCTCACCCCTCTGGTTTTCTCCTGGCTGCCTTCTCAGAAAGTGCCTCCCAGCCGCCTTGCCCCCAGGTCTAAAGTCACAGTCTCCCCTTCCAGTCCCTCCTTAGCCCTCACCTGGGTCTTATGACTGCATAGCACCACTCACATATGCGATTCTCAGGTCCCTCTCCTCGCTGACAGGCCTTGCCTCTGGTCCCCCACTCTCACCCCATGCCTGGCCTTTAGTTGGAGGTCAGTGACTGTTGGTTGAATGAATAAGTGATCCCCTAATCGGAAGTTCAAGGGAGGTATTCAGATCTGCATGTTTCAGAGAGAGACAGTGAGGCTCAGGGTCGCAGCCAGTAGCAGAGGTCCCAGCGCTGAAGGCCGGCTCGCCTGCCCTCTCCCCGCCCAGCGCTCTCTTGGGGAACAGGGGGAGCTCAGGAGGAGGCCATCTGGGCGTGCCTCCACGGTGCCTCCTCAGAAGGCCTTGCCGCTGGCCTTTCCCAGAGGCGCAGAGCCCAGAGCCCCATTGCAGTGGCAGAATTAGTCTGCCCTTGGGCTGCACTGGCTCCGGTCCCAGCGAGGTGGTGACCGTCGCTCTCCACAGAAGAGAGCGCCTCTCGCCATGGCAACAGGGACGTCACCAGGGTCGTGTTTGCCTGAGCACAAAAGGGGGTGTCGGGAAACACCCACACCCTGGTGGCAGGAACACCGTGCTCGCTTGGCCTTGCTCCCTGTCTGCGGACGGCTGCTGGGAGGTGACC
Source organism: Cheracebus regulus (assembly GCA_963574635.1). NCBI lineage: Eukaryota > Metazoa > Chordata > Mammalia > Primates > Pitheciidae > Cheracebus > Cheracebus regulus. Next base: position 44,474 of record CAUYQU010033147.1, read on the forward strand.
GAGCCTCCCCGGGCAGCCTGGCCCTCCCCAGCCCTCACGCTTGCCTTCCGGAGAGCTGCGGCTGTTTTCTCGCCTCCCCTGCCGTGGAGCAGGAAGACAGGCGATGCTGGAGCCCTCTGCTCTGTGCCAGTGCGGTTCTGGCCACGTTCACAACCCTTCGATTCATGCCCATTGCACAAATGGGAGACTGAGGCAGTGAGGGGCGAGGAGACTTTCCCAGGACCTGCAGGCTCCGTCAGGTGCGGGTCGCCAGAGCTTCAGCCTCCGAGGGAGGGCTGGCTGCAGTTGGAATCCCCGCCTCCCCACCTGTCGGCTCAGTGTCCTGGGGCAAGTCACTGTCACCTAGGAGCCTCAGTGTCCTCATCCATAAAATAGGAGCAATGACACTCTCCAGAGCCATCACTCACCTTTTTTTTTGTTAACTATGCCATCCAGGTGTTTTCAGGATATTCAAGAAAAATACAATTCATTGGGATATCGTGCAGCCGTCACCACTACCTAATTCCAGAATATTTCCATCACCCCAAAGGAAATCCCCACACATTAACTGTCACCCCCTGTCCCCACCTCCGCCAGCCCCTGGCAACCACCAGCCCGCATTTCTCTATGAATATGCCTCTTCTGAGCCCTTCCTATACATAGAACCGTACGCTCGACCTCCGTATCCGACGTCTTTCGCCCTGCGTCGTTTTCGAGGTTGATCCTTGCTGTCGCATGTGCCAGCGCTGCATTCCGCTTTAGGGCTGAATCATACTCCATCGTGCCGGACCACGCCGTGTTTAACCCCTCAGTAGCTGATGGACACCTGGGTTTCTTCCACCTTTCCGCTCTGCCAGCAGCGCTGCTGTGAACATGCGTGTTGTGAGTTTCTGTGTGGACGTGTGCCTCCATTTCCCTTAGGTAGACTCTGGATCATATGGTAGGTATAGGTTAAACTTTTTAAGAAACTGCTGAACTGGCCAGGCGTGGTGGCTCACGCCGGTAATCCCACCACTCTCAGAGGCCGAGGTGGGTGGATCATTTGAGGTCAGGAGTTCGAGACCAGCCTGGCCAACATGGTGAAACCCTGTCTCTACTAAAAATACAAAAATTAGCTGGACAGTAGTGGCACACGCCTGTAGTCCCAGCTGCTTGGGACGCTGAGGCAGGAGAATCACTTAAGACTGGGAGGCGGAGGTTGCAGTGAGCTGAGATAGTGCCACTGCACTCCAGCCTGGGGGGCAGAGCAAGACCCCATCTCAAAAAAAGAAAAGAAAAGAAAAGAAAAGACCCTGCTGAACTGTTTTCCAAAGACCCTGTCTCAAAGAAAAGACACCGCTGAACTGTTTTCCAAAGCAATCTCCCAGACAGGAAAGGAGAGTTCCAGTTGCTTTTGATATTTTTGCCAATACAATAATACCCAGCACACTGCCATCGATCCATCAGAGAAGGTGCTTTTGAAGATGCCAAAAGTCACAAAAGACCCCATACATGATTCACAACTCCCCGAAGATGGATGCAACTCAAGTGTCCAGTGATAGATAATGGAGAAACAAAATGTGGTATATCCATACAATGGAATACGACTCAGCCTTGAAAAAGGAAGGAAATTCTGGCATAGGCTACAACCCAGATGAGCCTTGAGGACACTATGCTGAGTGAGATAAGCTAGTCACAAAATACTGTACAGTTCAGTTTATATACAGGTTGGACTGGTCCAACCTTAGTCAAATCCATAGAGACAGAAAGTAGAATGACAGGTGCCAGGGGGTGGCAGGAGCAGGGTGGGGAGTTGGTGTTTAATGGAGACAGAGTTTCAGTTTGGGAAGATGAAAAAATTCTGGAGATAGATGTAGCAGCTGCACAACAATGTAAGTGTCCTTAATGCCACGGAACGGTGTACTTAAAAATGGTTACAACGGCAAATTTTCTTCTATATATCTATAACTGTAATAAGAAAATGCAGCATCCTTTATGTTCCTCTCCAGTGAACTGCTGTTTAGTTCAGATCTCCAGTCTATCATGTGGTAGGAACCACATTCTACCCTCTGGGCCTGAGTAATCAGGGGAAGGAAGGCCTGTGATCCACTGCCGGCCAGAGACGCGAAGGAAGTATGTTGGTGGCTCCTGGGGAAAACGTCTCACTAGAAAATGAGAAGGATACAGGAAGAGAGGCTTGGTCCCTTTTACCTCCTTCCCACCTCACCTTCCTTCCTGCCTTTGGATATCATTGTGAAGTGATGTCTGGAGCTGCAGCAGCCATTATGCCACCATGAGGAGAAGGCCAAGAGACTGCAGAGTTGGCAGCCCTGCATCCTGGCATTGAGGAGCCAGTGAACCCACCTGGGCACTGCCTAGTTCCCAATGTCCTCCGAAATAAACAATAAATAACCTTATGCTTTAAGCCACTGTTAGCCGAGGTTTTTGTTATTCATAATGAAGTGTTCTCTAATGGATTCAACACACTCCTGCTTCTACAGACCTGGTGACATAGGGTTTGGGACAAGAGCTGTTTTCTTCTTTGAGATAGGACTTCACGCTTTCGCCCAGGCTGGAGAGCAGTGGCATAGTCACACCTCCCTGCAGCCTGAGACTCCTGGATTTCAGTAATCCTCCTGCCTGAGCCTCTCAAGTAGGCAGGACCACAGGCACACCACCATGCCTGGCCAATTTTTTAAAATTTTTCTGTAAAGACAGGGTCTTGCTATATTGCCCAGGCTGATATCATATTCCTGGCCTTAAGCGATCCTCCTGCCTTAGGCTCTCGAAGTGCTGAGATTACAGGCCTGAGCCATTATGCCCAGCCGGGGCGAGAGGCTTTGGCTCCACCACGCCTGGGCTTGTATCTCAGCTCCGCCTGACAGCTGTGTGGCTCTGAGTAATTTGGTCCACCCCTCTGGGCCCCAGCTTTTCTAACTGCCAGATGGAGAAGGAGCACTCTGTGCTTTGTAAAGTAGATGGCGTGAGGGTAGATGCGTTACAGGATGCAGGCATGTACCTGGTACACAGTCAGAGATTAATCCATTTCTTCCATGGGACTGAGGATGACCCTTTTGCTGAGGGTGACCCTGCTGCGGGGCTTTGTCTGGGTGGAGGCTGGCTGGCCTGGTCACAGTTCCGGGGGCTGTGCCGCTTTTCCAGCTGACTGACGCAGCCGCTGCAGAGGCCTTGGGCCGGCGTCTGGGGAAGAGACATTGATGCAAAGTTGATTTGGGATTTTACTTTCCCTTCCCCCTTCACAAAAGCACGGAGTGTTTTCTTTAAGCAGGCTCGTCAGTTCTCAGCCCGGCCACAGTTCCAGCTGGAGAGGAGTCAGGCGTTCCTCTTTGCTGAGTTCAAGGTTGGCCCCTCTGTGCCGCCAGCGCTCAGGATCCCGTGGAATGAACCCGAGTCGCAGCGTTGCAGGAAGGCTGTGGGAATCCGGAGGGAGGCCTCCCTGTCAGGAGGACAAGCGGAGGCGGGATTTGGGCAGGATCACGGACCGAGTCCCCGCTGCCCTCAGGAATCTAAGAGTGAACAGACAAGACGACCTTGCCAGTGGCCACTAGCCTGGGGTCCCCGAGGGAGCGGGAGCGGGGCTGGCAACTTCGATCTCATTAGCAAGGCTGAGCTCATCCCCCAGCTGTTGGGAAACTGGGCCACCAAGCTTAACTCTATTCCCCAGGCACCGCGCTGAGCCCCAGAGAGATTTGGGGAGGATCTTGGAGGCAATGGCAGCGCCCCCCAGGAGCGGGAAGTCCCAGTGGCCTGCTCCGTGAAATCAGGGCCAGTTGGCTCCTTGGCAAGATGGCAAAGCTCCGTGGCCACGAGGACTGCGGGCCCGGCCTGCGTCGTCCCCACGCCTTCCGCCCCCCAGCCCCGCCCCCCCAGCCTTCCCCCCCCAGCCCCCCCCCCCCCCCCCCAGCCACTCTGCACCGTCCTCTCTTAGGGCATCCCTTTCTGCTCCATCCTCCAGGAAGTGATTCTCAGAACGTTTCCACCCTCAGGAGTGGGGCCTCTGCTTCTTGTTTAAATAACAAAGTCAAATCCT
>CAUYQU010033148.1:0-28199 GCA_963574635.1 Cheracebus regulus
AGAAGCACCACGCCAGCCAAAAGAGTCGCGCTGGTGACCCGTGTGACTCCCTCACCAGGAATCTCCCAGTTTGCGGGCGTCAAAAATTCGTCTGCAATTGCGGCATCCACTCGCTCTCTGCGCTTTCCCTGGGAGCTACAATCCTGAGCTGCTGCTACGCGGCCATCTTGGATCTCTCTCCGCCTGGTGATGAAGATTTTCTTAGTTTTCGTTTGGCAGACACCCCTTCCCCACAGAGCCGGACCTTCCTGGGTTCGCTGTGCTTGCTGTGAAACTCTCAGTCCTCAGCGCTTCCAATTGCTGTTTTCCTTGTGGGGATGGGACCAGCTGAGCCTGTCCATCCCGTATACTCTGCACCGGGAAGCACCGCGCTGCGGCACCAGCAAAACAGCCGCACCGGCCAAAAGAGTCACACTGGCAACCCGTGTGGCTCCTCTGCCGGGAATCTCCCAGTCTGTGGGCAACAAAAATTCGTCGGAAAGTGTGGCGTCCACTCGTTCTCTGCGCTTTCACTGGGAGCTACATTCCTGAGCTGTTGCTAATCGGCCATCTCGGATCTCTCTCCGTGGCTGTACCATTTTACATTCCTACCAACAGTGTATGAGAGCTCCAGTTTCTTTCTCCATTATGAAAAGGGTACATACTCTTTGTTTCCATTTACATTAATTGTCTAGAAAAGGCAAATCCATGGAAACAGAAAACAGACTAGTATTTGCCTAGGGCTGGAGAGTGACTGCTAATGCATATGAGGTTTATTTTGAAGGTATGAAAAAATTCTTGAATTAGACAGCTGTAATGTTCACACAACTTGGTGAATATACTAAATCCCACTGAATTGTACTTTTTAAGTAAGCAAAATTTACAGTATATGATGAATATCTCAATTTTTTAAACCTGGATTAAAAAAACAATCCATCAAAACAAACTGCAGAAGTGGAAATAGTGACATAAATAGTACCCTACATTTATTTTCAAAGTAGTGTCACAGTAGTCTTGGTGCTGTATATATATTAAGTGCCTACTGTATTCCAAGCTCCAGAAAGCACTATGTCAGATGAAATAGCTAAATTATCTAATATTTTTCTAGTTCCTTGAGGTGCAAAATTTTTGATTTGACTTTTTTTTTGAGACAGGGTCTCACTCTGTCAGCCAGACTGGAGTGCAGTGGCACGATCATAGCTCAATGCAGCCTCAACCTCCCTGGCTCAAGCGATCCTCCCACCTCAGCTTTCCAAGTAGCTGGGACTACAGGTATGCACCACCACACCCAGCTAATTTTTTAGAAAAGTTTTTGTAGAGACAGGGTCTCTCTATGCTGCCTAGGCTGGTTTTGAACTCCTGGGCTCAAGTGACCCTTCTGCCTTGGCTCCCAAAACTGCTGGGATTATAGGTGTGAGCCACTGTGCCTGGCCTTTCTTTTTTTTTTAATGTAAGCATTTACATTTATAAAATTCCCTCTAAGTACTGCTTTCACAGTATCCCATAAGTTTTGATATATTTTCATTTCTATTCATCTCAAAGTGTTTTAAGATAGCCATTATTTCTTTCACCTACTAATCATGTGTTTATCTGGGGCCAGGTACAGTGGCTCATGCCTGTAACTCAGGCACTTTGGGAGGCCAAAGCAGGAGGATCGCTTAAGGCCAGGAGTTCAAAGCTAGCCTGGGCAACATAGTGAGACCCGACTCTACCAAAAAAATTAAAAATCAGCAGGGCATGGTGGCATGTGCCTATAATCCCAGTCCTATCCAGGAGGCTAAGGCAGGAGGACGGCCTTATAACAAATGTTATTATTTCTTCTTTAAATAGTCCATATTTTTTGAATAAATGTATTAAAGAAATATATTTTTTAAAGTCTCTTATATTTATCCATCTATTTATCCTTCCTGGTGTAATTCATTCTTTCAAATCTGAACTTCCATTATTATGACTTCACTTCAGCTTAAAGAACTTCCTTTAATATTGTTTGTAATATAGGTCTGGTATAGGCAAATTGTTTTTGCTTCTGACAAAAATATCTGTATTTTGAATGTCAAATTCCAGGTTAGCAGATTTGCTTAAAAAAAACACACACACACAGCACTTTAAAAAAGTTGTTTGAGGCCAGGCACAGCAGCTCACACCTGTAATCCCAATACTTTGGGAGATGAGGCAGGAGGATCACTTAGCTCAGGAGTTTGAGACTAGCCTGGGCAACACAGCATGACACTGTCTCTACAGAAAATTCAAAAAATTAGTTGGGTATGGTGGCATGTGCCTGTAGTCCCAGCTATTCAGGAGGCTAAGGTGGGAGAATTTTTTGAGCCCAGAACATTAAGGTTATAGTGAGCTATGTTCACACCACTGCACTCCAGCCTGAGTGACAGAGTGAGAGCCTGTCTCAAAAAAAAAAAAAAAAAAATTTCATTGTCCTCTGACCAGCATTGTTTCTGATGTGATGTCAATTATTCATGTTACTGCTCATCTTTATTTTTTTCTTTTCTACCTCCTTTTAAGATTTCCTTTATAAAAATCTTTGATTTTCAGAAAGTTGACTCTGATGTACCTCAATTTAGATTTCTGTCCCTGCTCTTTCTCCTCTCCTTGAACTCTAGTTACATGTATGCTAGAGAATTTTGTATTGTCCCACAGATCTCGAATGCTGATTTTTACTGATCTGTCCCTAAGTTTACCGGAGGTTTCTTCTGCTGTGTCCAGTCTGCTATTAAGCCTATCAGATTAATTCCTCAGTTTTAATATATTTTTTATTTCTAGCATTTCCACTTGGTTCTTTTCATAGTTTACATCTTTCTGCTGAAATTTTCTGTTTATCCATATTGGTCAACAGCTGGGCCATCACTGAGACTATTTCTGTGGTCTCTTTCTTCCCCTGACCATGGATCACATTTTCTTGTTTCTTTGTATATCTCATAATTTATTTCATGCCAGATACTGTGTATAAAAGAACATTAATTTATCTCCATCAAGGGAAGTTCCTTCTTCAATTAAGTTGCTAGGAGACTGGAGTGGAGGCTCCATCCTTCTAACCTATGGTTGAGCTGGGTTTGAGATTGTATGTAGTGTTAGTTCATGATTGGTTTATAATAATTTCAGGGTGAAATCAGAACTTTACCTTCAGGAGAAGCTGAAATCTGAGCACTGTTGAAGCTTCACAGAGCTCTTTGAGCTTTATAACCTATGCTAGCTTTTGGAACTGTGGGGTATCTTTCCGCCTCTCTGCCCTCCCCTCACATTCCAGCTGTCAGCTAAGGAGTTGTCCTTGCTCTCCAGTAGCACCTTCTGCTTTCTGTGCCTTGAGGAGATCTCTTTGCTCTGTTACCCTGACTATACGTTCTCAAAAGCTGACTTGTCCTTAGTAAAAGCCTAGACAGTCATAAAGAGATTTCTTAGCTGTCTTGCCATGCCCCCAGGCTGCTGCAGCCCCAGCCTTAGACTTCGTAAAGCCCCTGGTACACTACAGAGATTTCTGTTGACTCTCCTGCCCTGCCCCCAGCCTTCAGCTGAATCCACCCACCTCAGCAGGATCCTTCTTAGCTCTCTTTCCCTCGCCCCAACATCCGAACTCCTATTCCAGTGTACTAACTGAAGGGCCGTGGGAAAAGCTGGCAGGTAGGTGTGTAGCCCTGCACTGTGGCTGGAGCTCCTCAGGATTCCAAGTTGTCACTCCACCCTACATGCAGTCAGTAACAGTTGACTTCTCTTTAACTGTCTATTGCAAATTCTTCCTCTTGCTGTTCTACGATAGATGAAAGTATCTATGTATCTCTCCCTCTTTTTCTTTCTCCTGAAAAGCGTTCATTACTTTCCAGATTTTAGTTTGATTTTTTTACGTCAACTCTCTGATACATTTTTTTTTAATTATGATTTTGTACCTTCTCTGACTTTTCTCATTACCAGGGTGGGAGCAATAATGTCAACAGTCAAAACTTTCAACATCCTAACAGGAAATGGAAACCTTTATTATCCTTTTTGATAGAAGAAAAACAGACTCGGAGAAAATAAATGACTTGACCAAGGTTCAGAGCTAAGACACAGAAAAACTACAATTTGAATTTACATCTAATGACTACAACTCCAGGGTTCTTTACGCTGCACAACAGGTAAGATAGACCTGTTTGACTCTGGGAAAGTCATTTAACCTCTTAGTATTTAGTATTTCTAGCTTGTAAAAGGAAACAATTGTACTAGATAAACTCAAAGTCTCTTCCAACTCTAACACTCCAAGAGTCAATCAAATCTAATTCCTGCTTTATTCATCCCTACCCCAAGCTTGCTCATTCCATGGTCTTCATCTCAGCAAATAGCAGTTCTTCCTCTTGCTCAGGCTGAAATCCTCAAAATCATTTATATTCCATAACCACTCCATTAGCTAATCCCATGGATTACTCCAACAATGCCACAGTCACCCTTTGTCCCTTCTCCCCTCATTTTACTCCAAAATGGTTAGTCACACGTGCCACTCCTCTACTTAAACCCCACCAATCCCTTCCTCTTCCATCAAAGGAAAAGTCAAAATCCTTTACACAGGTTACAATTCCTACGTGATTTGACTTCCTTAACTGCTTTGATCTTCCTTCCTACCATGCTCCCCTATGTTACTACACTCCAGCCCCGTTGGTTTTCTTGCTGTTCATCCAACACACCAGGCATGTTCTTGCCTCAGCACTTTTGACTAGTGCCCTCTCCTGATACAGTCTTTCTTCAGGCATTCTCATGGCATACCCTCCGCTCAAATGTCACCTTATTAGGGAGGCCTTCCCTTCTATTCTGCATTAAAAGCAACACCTCCCTTCCCTCATTCACTCTCCAACCCTGTCCTAGAATTCTTTCTCTCCTACTCAGCTTTTTCTCCAAAGTACTTTTTACCACCTTACTATTATCTGTCTCTCTGACACTAGAATATAAGTTTCATGAGAAGGGGGTCATTCTCGGTTCATGTGCTGCTCGATATTCACTGACTAGAACAGACACTAGCACACAGTAGCACACAATAAATATTTATTGGACAAAACCCCAAAGAACGAAAATACCAATGGAAAGATACAATTGTAGAGGCAGCACTGAGAACTGGGAAATCTGGGTTTGAACCTTGATTCTGACTCCATTAAAAACTTCCCAATAAATGCCCTGTTCTGTTTCCTTAGACTTCCCTGTCCATCCCTGTCTCTCTCATGGCCACCCTAGTGCTGGAAGAGGCAGTGGCTGATGTAGACACTACACAGGGCAGCAGTGAGATTCAAAGTGAGGTAGGAAAAACAGCAGTAAAAGTGTAGCCAACCCACGGCTGTCCAGATCTGAGCTTTGGCTGTCTGAACTGGGAAAAAAAAAACACAGTAAATCCTTCAGGATGTCATTAGACAACATAACAACAGTTTGTCATAAAATTTAAAAGAGCCTGCTGACTCAGCTAAGACATTAAGACTCTTAATCTTGGTGTAATTAGTATATTTGTGCCAGGCACTGGGCACAATCTTTAGTTTGGCAAGAAGCCGTAATGTAATGGTTAAGAGCCCAGGCTTTGGAAATGGACTGGTTGAGTTCAAATCCTGGCTCTGCCACTCACTAAGTACGTGACCTTGGGCAAACTGCCTACTCAGTTTAGGCCTATTAAATGGGAATAATAATGTCAAACTCGGGCTGGGCACAATGGCTCACACCTGTAATCCTAGCACTTTGGGCAGATGAGGTGGGAGGATTACTTGAGCCCAAGAGTTTGAAGCTACAGTGAGCTGAGTCACTGCACTCCAGCCTGGATGACAGAACAAGACCCTGTCTCCAAAATACATAGATAAATAAACAAACAAACATCAATCTATTAGGGATGTTGGAAGAATTAAGAAAAATGTGATCAGCCCAGAACTGGATACAGAGAACGGGCTCTATAAAAGAAAGCTATTGTTACAATTACTAAAAATTATTTCCTGCCCCACAACAATGCAGACAAAAGGGAGATCAATATTGTCACAAGTAGGACCATTAATATACAGAGAAACCTCTACTTTTCTTGATCTATTAACATAGATCTCATCATATAAATTCTCTTAACAATATAATGACAGAAAGACCAAAACTGTAAACCTTGAGTTAAAAGAAATCACTTTAATGTGGAAAAACTACAATTAAATATTTTTGTGATGTTTCCCTCCATCTTCTGCTTCCCAATACCTCTGACAAGTCTTGACCACAAATACAGAAAGAGAAGTGTCAAAATAGGAAAGTCCAAATGAACGAATTAAAATGAAAAATTATATGACAAAATGTTATTTATTTCCAAAAAATTAATCTGCTTTACAAGCTAAAATGCTAAAAATAACAAAAACTTGACAAGCAATATATATTCCAACAGATTTTGTTCCACATGAATTAAAATTTAAACGATTATTAGATGTCTTTTTTTCCTTTATTTTGAATACAGGGCCTCGCTCTGTTGCCCAGGCTGGAGTGCAGTGGTGTGAACACAACTCAGCACAGCCTTGACCTCCTGGACTCAAGGGATCCTTCCACCTCAGCCTCCCAAATAGCTAGCACCATAGGCATGCACCACCATGCCTGGCTAATTTTTCAAATTTTTTGTAGAGATGGGGGTCTCACCATGTTGCCCAGGCTGGTCTTGAACTCCGGGACTCAAGTGATCCTCCCGCCCCAGCCTCCCAAAGTGCTGGGATTACAGGCGTGAGGCACTGAGCCCAGCCTTGAAGTCTTTTTATGACAACTGTAGAATACAAAACTAAAATCTAAAAATTAGGAAACTCTCAGAGAATACATTTTTTGAAAACAGTTACATCCCTCATATCCAAAAGGCTTTATGTAAAACACTTGTCTTTGTGATTCACACAAAAAGTGGATGCCAATTCCTTAACTGAACTGAAGTGACAGGAGAAACTCAATGCTAAAATAGCTGTGAGTAAGAATGCCGATCTAATTCATGTCTTTATTAATTCCTTCCCATTTCAACTTTGTGAAAGAAGGGAAAGAGAGAGAGGGGAGAGAAGGCTAGGCATGTCCACCCTGTTCTGTAGTATCTAACCCAGTGCTAGAACAACAAAACACAATCATTCATAAGTGCTCTAAAACCTTAAAGTGCAAATAAGAGAACTGATTTCCTAACATATATATGAGGAAACATATAAACATACACTATACATTACAGTACAATCTATAAACAGGTTCTCAGAGAAACTGCCAGGTTTTGAATGTGGCTCAATTTATCAGTGCAGTGACCTAGGCAAGTTACTTTACTTCTCTGTACTTCAATTTCCTCATCTCCAAAATAGGGTAGAGGTATCTTCATTACAAGGTTGCTGGATCATTTAAGACCCTTAGAAAAATTTCTACTGCCTCTATAGTAATAACTATGTACATATGTACACAATAAATTTTAGCTGTCATTATTATAGAGTAGAAATAAATGGCTTAATTGAAAACATTTTGATTGAGAAACAGTTCCAAAATTAATGTGCAAAGTCACTTATATCAATGGCTAAAGTTTTATGTTCAGATTCAAGTATTTAAGGAAGTAAAATGTAATTTAGACTTTAGGGGCCAGGAGTGGTGGCTCACGCCTGTAATCCCAGCACTTTGGGAGGCCAAAGCAGGCAGATCATGAGGTCAAGAGATTGAGACCATTCTGGCCAACATGGTGAAATCCCATCTCTACTAAAAATACAAAAATTAGCTGGGCATGGCGGTGCACGCCCGCAGTCCCAGCTACTTGGGAGGTCGAGGCAGGAGAATTGCATGAACCCGGGAGGTGGAGGTTGCAGTGAGCCAAGATCACGCTACTGCACTCCAGCCTGGTGACAGAGCGAGACTCCATCTCAAAAAAAAAAAAAAAAACAGTTTTGGGGATGACATATATATGCAGCCTCTTCATCCCTCTCCCTCCTATACCAACCATTACCCACTTCCATGGAAGCCTGGGCACCTTACCACTCAATCAATTAAGCTCTTATGAGTTAAATTCTTAATGCTTAAAGATACACAAAAAGCAAAGCATTACAAGTTCAGCAAAGCAACCAGTAATACAAAAGCACAGTAAATGCCTTTATTTTAAAGTGAAACTCTAAATTTCACAATAGTGAATGAGGGTGGGCTGTGGGTCAGAACGAAAGAAGTGGAATAAGTAAAAATAAAGAAAAATGGATGACAGAGGAATATGAGACTTCAGAGAACTGTGAAAATGTAATTCCTGGATATTCTTTCTTCTTCCTACCATTGTTAGGGCTTTTCTCACATATAACAGTAAATGACTGCAATATTTGAAACACTTATATCTTTGTAAAATTCACTTTCTGAAACTCTTGCCAGCTCCATTAATTTGTCACTTAAAAAGCAATTCAGAATTTAAAAAAGAAACGTACACAAAATAAAGAAGACATTACATAGCACTGTGATTTGTGGGTGATGTTCTTCTCCTGCCAGCAATAATGCCACACACTTGGGAGCCGCTTTTCCAAAGTCATGAGAGACACCATCCACCTTCTCCTACCGCCACCCCTCTCCTTGGTTATTAAGAAAAAAACTGAGCCAGCCAGGATTCCAAATGATAGTTTTTTTCTCCACGAGGCCAGCTGGCACTTGGGGAGCACCCTGCATTCTCAGCTCATCAGCACTCCCACTAACTCCTGCAGATGAGGAGAAAATCTTCACTTAATTACTCATGGTTAAAACAAAGAACCTGTTTCTAAAAACGAGGTATTTCCCTATTACTTACGCCTACCCCCATACCTCCTCAAGTATTCTATACCAAGGGTGTGTCCCCAAGCAAGGAGTCTAGCTCCTCTCTTTTCACCCCATGAAGGCCTCTGGAGAATCATACCTTCGGTAGGCAATTCTCTGAACTTGTCTATTCAAGCCAGCACCTCCAGCGAGCGAAACCGCGTCATGTTTTTAAAACGAGCTTAAAAGGGGCCAGGTGTCATGCCCACGCCGTCCCAGCTTAACTGAACAAGGGTAATGATTTAAGACGTTTACAATGTACTAATTATGAATTAATTAAATCCCTTAGCGAGGGTGCGGCACTCGGAAAGAAAACCCTCCAGCTTCGTGTCCCCTATTTTTTAAAAGTGGAGGGGGGTGGTTCTCTAAAATAAAAAATTTTGATTTCCACGTGCTAAAGAACCTATCAGAATGATTTTGAAAGGAAGATAATGTCTTATATTAGTTATATATAATTGCACAGAAACAGAATTGGAGGCACATAGACTGCTATAGTGTCAATATAAATACATATGATATTCATGTATATGATTTTTTTAACCACACCCTCCTTGGGTGGCTTCCCAGGCTCTCTCGGGCCAAACAGCGTCACGTCGTCCGGCGGCCCACTGGGTGGGGGTCCAGGCTGTCACCCAGACTCCAGCGACGGGGAACGCAGCACCGCGGTCGCCCCCGGGCAGGTGGGCACTCCGGACCCCCCAGGTTACCCCTCCCGGGGCCCGCCCAGCCCTGCCCAGCCCAGCCCAGCAGCCTCGCAGGCCGCGGCCCGGCCTCTCCCCGACCCCGGCGCCGCCCGCCCGAACCTAGCGGGCGGGGGCGTGGGGACCCGACCCAGTAGGGGTAGGGCGAGGCGACTGGGCAGACGTGGGTCCCAGACTCACCATGGCCGAAGAGCCGCGAGCAAGCCCACAGCCCGAAGTCACACGGCGCCAGCGACGCCCGTTGTCCTGGTGACGCCAGCCAGGCGCCCCGCCCCGTCCCCAAGGTGGGCTCGGAGGCGGCCATTGGTGGCCGGCGAGCACGTGACCCGCAGGGGCGGTGCCCTTCGGACCGCCCACCGCTCGCCCCCGGCCCTGGGACGGGGCTTCTTCGCCTCTCCCACTTTGCATCTGGTCCCAGCTCTCAGCCTGATCACCTTGATGACCCTCACCTGACAGATTACCCAGTCGCAGACTGCCCAGCTGAAAGACACCATGGATTTTCTTTTATTTAAAAAAACGTTGTACAGGTAATGCATGTTTATTGAAAACATTTTAAATTACCAATAATAAGAATTTAAAAGGATAAAACCACACTCATCCCAGCACCTGAAGTAGCCACTGCTCAGATTCCAGCCTATCTGCTTCGAGCTTCCGATGAAATATAATATACTATATTCTTAAAAATGGTGGCAAACCATAGGTAACTGTTTTATAATCTTTTTTAGATTAAAAATGATTATCTTTGCATGACACTTCATGGAATAGCATTCTATGCATGTTGTGTAATTCATTAAATCAACTGGCAATTTGTTGAATGTTTTGAATATGGTTGAAGGGAACTCTAGATGTCCTCACATCCAGCCCATTAACTCTATGAAGAAGGACCCAGTGTGATGGCTGACACCTGTAATCCCAGTACTTTCAGTGGCTTAAGTAGAAGGATTGTTTGAGGTCAGGAGTTTGAGACCAGCCTGGCTGACTCTACAAAATAAAGAAAAAAAGAATGTGCTTGGTGCGTTAGAAGCAGAAAAAAAAAAAAAAGGCAAAATAAAGGCAACAACAACAAAAATAAAGTTATTAAAAAAAGAATTTTAAAATGTAAAAAAAAAATCTGTGAAGAATCATATTCAACAGCTGACCTGACATCTCCCCTAGAATGCCTAATAGACACGATGTTGTAATATGGCCTAAATAAACCTATTGATCCAAGTTTCTTACTCACTCTCCAGTCTTCCTTAAAGTGAAAGTCCCTACTATCCCCTTGATTGTTAAGACAAAAACCTAGGAATTGTCCTTGATTCCTCTGTTTCCTCACACTTCCCTTCCAGTCCATTAATACATATTATTCTGGACTCCACCTTAAATTCTCAGCCTAACCCGTCTACAACTCCACCTCACAACCACAACTGTCTCACTCCAATTCATCTCCATATATGCTATGATTTGAGTATCTGTGTCCCCTCCAAACATGATGTAAAAACACATCAAATGTGACAGCTTTAGGAAGAGGGCCTCAGGAGGGGAGTAGGTCATGAGCTCTCTGTCCTCGTAAATGGGATTAACGCCCTTATAAGAGAGCTCGAAGGAGTGAATTTGGCCTCTTTTGCCTTTCCATCCCTTCTGCCATGTGAGGACACAGCATACCTTCCAGAAGATGTGGCAACAAGACACCGTCTTGGAAGCAGAGAGCAGCCCCCACCAGACATCAAACTTGCCAGCACCTTGATCTTAGACTTCCCAGCCTCCAGGACTGTAAAAAATAAATTTCTATTGTTCATACATTACACAGTCCTGTGGCATTTTGTTATAGCAGCACAAGTGGACTATGACCCCATGTCTTCCCCCCGGCATCCTACACAACAGCAGCATTTTCAGTGGCTTCTCACACACTTAGAAAAAATACAGACTGAGCGTGGTGGCTCACACCTGTAATCCCACACTTTGGGAGTCCAAGGCGGGAGGATCACCTGAGGTCAGAAGTTCGAGACCAGCCTGGCAAACATGGCAAAAACCCGTCTCTACTACAAACACAAAAATTAGCCAGGCATGGTGGCGGGCACCTGTAGTCCCAGCTACTCGGGAGGCTGAGGCAGGAGAATCGCTTGAACCCGGGAGGTAGAGGTTGTAGTGAGCCAAGATTGCACCACTGCACTCCAGCCTGGATGACAGAGCGAGACTCCATCTCCAAAACAATGAAAAGAAAAGGAAAAGAAAAAAATACAAATGCTTTCCATGGTCTATCAAAATGGTACATGATGGAGGCCTTGCCCTCTGCACCAACTCCATCTCCTGCCACTCTTCCCTCATTCACGCCACACTGGCCACACTTTTATTTCCTGGGGTTCCTCAAACATGTCAAATATTTTTGTACTCAATAGTATCTGCTTCCTTTATGTGGAATATTCTTCCTGCAGAACTTCACATAGCCCCTTCCTTCACTTGATACAGGTCAGTTACCACCCCGACTGTCAGCTTCGCAAAAACCTTTACCGACCTAAAATATCTTCCTCCAGTCACTCTCACTTCAGCCAGCCTCTCTCATTTAACTCTGTCTTATTCTCAAAGTACTCAGCCCCCCTCAAAATTATCTTTTTTACCTTTTTGTTTGTTACTTCCTGTCTCCCCACTCTGGAATGCAAGATGTCTATCTTGTTCCATTCTGTATTCCTAGTGTTTAGAACAGTTTCTGGCTTATAGTAAATGCTCAATAAATACTGATGATTGAATGAACATCTATCCTAGGACTGTATGTTCAGTTTGAAGATCCAAATAAGAATATGACTAGATACAGTAGGGAGTGTAATAGAAAATAAATACTGTAATTACTGACAGACTTTATTTTTATCTTTTTATTATGTGATATAAATAAAAGTAATAGAATACAAATGTACATTTTTTAAAAGTGAACGCTTATATAAACACCACCCAGTTCAAGAAATACAACATAGCCAGCAACCCAGATGATCCTTAGGTGTACTCTACTAATCTGAATTCCCCCCTCAACTTTTCCCCTATAGGTGATCATTGTCCTGAAATTTATGGAAATCACTTTCTTGCATTTCTTTATTTCTTTGTTTTATTTTTGTTTTTTGGAGGTTGGCGGGGTGGTGGGTCTGGCTGTGTTGCCCAGGCTAGCCTCGAACTTCTGGGCTCAAGTGATCCTTCAGTTCAGCCTCCTCAGTAGCTGAGACTACAGGTGCATGCCACTGTGCCTAGTACTTTCTTGTAGTTCTTTATAAATGTTTTTACTTCATTTTTATAGCTATAAAGTATCTCACTGAATGCACACAAAAATCTATTTATCCCTTCCACTGTTGATAGGGATTTGGATCATTTGAGCCATTTCCCATTTAGGACTCTTATAAATGATGAAGCTATGAGCATTCTTCTAGTGTACACGGACACATTTCTCTAGGTGAGGGTTTCTCAATCTTAGCACTCAACTTTAGCATTTAGGCCAGATAATTCTTTATTGCTGGAGGTTAGAGGGAGAGGGCAGTCCTGTGCATTGTAAGATGTTTCACAACATCCATGATCTCTACCCACTAGATGCTAATGACGCACCCCAGTTGTGAAAATCAAAAAATGTCTCCAGGCATTTCCAAATGTCCACAGAGTGGCAAAATTGCCCCATTTGAGAACCACAGCTCTAGAATGCCCACAAAGAGTAGATTTGTTGGTTTACAGATTTACTCCATAAATCTGAAGAAATTTATGTTTTACAAATTATTTTCTAAAGTAGTTGCAACAGAAGTGACATCACAACATTAGCAGAATAGGGAGCTCCAAGAATTGGTCCTTGTCCTGAAGCAACCATTAAGTGGGGAAAATGGACAGAATCAACATTTCAGACTCTGGAGTCTAATAAAACATTTAAGTCAACCAAGAAGTGCTTAATAAAGAAAGAGGCAGCTGGATTTTGATAAGAATTATGGGGGATTTCCTTGCCCATCTAACATCCCCTACTCCTCAGCTGGTGGTACTCTTGTGGATGGTGGCTTGTGTTCTGATGCAGCTTGCTGGTCCCAGCCTGAGCAATATGGCCGTGTTCTCAAAACATTTTGGTTATGCATTTGACCAGTCTCTGCATCTGTGCATTTCCTAAGGCAGCAGTCCCAAACCTTTTTGGCACCAGGGACCGGTTTTGTGGACAATTTTTCCATGGACTGGGACAGGGGATGGTTTCAGGATGATCCAAGCAAATTACATTTATTGTGTATTTTACATCTATCATGATTACATTTTAATATATAATAACATAATCATACAATTCACCATAATGTAGGATCAGTGGAAGCCCTGAGCTTGTTTTCCTGCAACTAGACAGTTGGGGGTGATGGGAGACAGTGACAGATCATCAGGCATTAGATTCTCATAAGGAATGCACAACCTAGATTCCCTGCATGTTCAGTTCGCAGTAGGGTTTGTGCTCCTATGAGAATCTCATGCCACTGCTGATCTGAAAGGAGGTGGAGCTCAAGTGGTAATGGGAGCAATGGGGGATGCTGTAAATACAGATGAAGCTTCACTCGCTGGCCACTCACCTGCTGCTGTGCAGCCCAGTTCCTAACAGGCCATTGACCAGTACTGGTCCATGGCCCTGGGGTTGGGGACCCCTGCTATAAAAGACTGACATAGAGTCTGACCCTTAATTTGACCTCCTCAGGTTGGAGAGATTCCTGCACAGGATCTAATGGAAATATTTAAAGACATACACTATCCACTGCTGCCTGGGGGAAGAAATGGAGGATGAGGCAAGCAGGAGATAGACCCAAAAGCCCAAGAATGAGGAGGAAGATTCTTGGGGGAATAAGAGCTTTGGAGGGCTACAGCATATACTGGGGAATCTGGAGTAGAGTATACATGCACGGGCCTAGATGCATGATCAGAAAAGGCTTGAGAGGACCCTAGACTTATACTTGTGGCTGATCTTTGGACTCCACACAAGCAAGAAGTGAAGGTTAAGGTTGGGTTGCCACCAGCTTGGCTTAGCATTGAAGGAGTGTCCTAGCTTAGAGCCAGAATGTGAAGAGCAGATGCAGGGGCTTGTGGTTTTGCGAGTGTTTTTCTTTTTCTTTTTTCTTTTCTGTCTCTAGGCATTTAAGGAAATCTCTTTCAGGTCACTAGTCTACTGCAAAGATAACAAAACAGAGACTTCAATAAGCACACTTGACAAGGAATACAGTCTTTGCAAACACAATTTGGAAACTCATTAAACAAGTGGACGGCTGCAGCCCTCAACAACTGACATTAAAGCCTTGAGTACAGTCTTATTTCTAGAGTTCCACATTATAATATTCAGCATGTCCAATTCTCAGCAAAATAATTACAAGGCATACAAAGAAACAGAAAAGTATGGCCCACTCACAAGGGAAAGATATAAATTCACAGAAATCATCTGTAAGGTACATGGATGTGCTCTAGTCAAGGAATAGACTGAGGCAGACATCCAGGCTTGCATGATTCAGCGGGATTGGTCCACAGGCGCACACTTCCACTTGTTATATAAGCTGTTTGTGTAAGTTCACACTTGGCTGGAAGCCACTATTGTTCATAGAAGGCATAACTGCCCTGCTGACGCTGTGCATGGGGCTCTTGGGCATGGCTTGACATGGCACTGGTGCCCAGAGAAAGAGAGAGGGAGAACCAGAGCTACCGGTCTTCAAGACGGACAGAGGGGAGCCACGACACGGCTCATGCTGGTGCCCAGAAAGATAAAGGGTTGAGGCCAGGGAGAGCTGGCTGTGCAGCTGTAGGCTTGCGGGGCTGGCAGGAGCCACAGAGCCAGAGCACACAGCTGAGATAGAGACGGGCAGTGTGAGAAAGCTGGTGTAATAAGCTGCTGATGAGAAAACTGTTGATGAGCGCTTCTGCGGAATGAAACAATACTCAACTGCCTACGGCCCCGAGTGTCCTTTCAGCTAAATGCCCATCCACCCACTCCCCTCGGACCTCAGCATGGGCCAGAAGCTGACCCTGACTATGGCATCTGGCGTAGTCATCAGATGGACCTAACACCATCCCTATGAAATCCCAGACATTAAACTTACTAAAGACAGACTTAAATCCTCTATCTTAAATATGCTTAAATATGTCGAGAAAATCCTCGACAAAAGAACAACAGGAAACAAAGAGAACAACGTGTGAACAAATAGGGAATATCCATAAAGGGGTAGAAGTTATGAAAGGAAACCAAACAGAAATTCTGAAGCTGAAAACTGCAATAGTTGAAAAAAAAATTCATCATAGGAGTTTAGCAAGAGATTGAGCAAAGAGAAGAAAGAATCAGTGAACAACTGAAGTGGCTCGTCTGAGGCCTAGAAAGAAGAATGAGAACACGACAGACAGGAGACAGGACCAATGTGCACCTCCCACTTGGACAGACAGGACAGCATGTGGAGGCTCACACTGAACTTTTGCTCCAGGAACCACAGCAGGAATGTTCCAGGAAGACCGAAAGGGTTCACAGATCCTGTGGAAAAAGCTACTCATGGCTGCAAACTCTGTGAGACAGCTAAAAAACTGTCCCAAAGTGTGAGAGGGGAAAACCTGCCTTGAAACACACATCCCCACTGTAGAACGTGAAAATCCAGATCATAGAAGAATTTAACCTTACCTAGAGCTGGAATGGATTTAGGGAGCTGAGCAAAATATTAAAATAGAAGAAGCAGTGGGAAGAGCCCTGTAGGCACTTCTAATCCCCAGCTCAAGCCCAGGGAAGCCATACCTGACTCCATCTCACAGAGGTCCATGGGGAAGGCATGCAGTGGAACTAGGTAGGGGTCACAGGGTGAAAGAAGCTTCTAACTAAATTTTGTAATTTTTTTTTTTTTTTTTTTGAGATGGAGTCTCAGTTTGTTCCCCAGGCTGGAGTGTAGTGGTGTGATCTTGCTTCATTGCAACCTCCGCCTCCTGTGTTCAAGTGATTTCCTGCCTCAACCTCTTGAGTAGCTGGGATTACAGGCATGTGCCACCACACCTGGCTAATTTTTGTATTTTTAGTAGAGACAGGGTTTCATCATGTTAGCCAGGCTGGTCTTGAACTCCTGACCTCAGGTGATCCACCCACCTTGGCATCCCAAAGTGTTGGGATTACAGGCATGAGCCACCACACCGAGCACTGAATTTTGTAATAATTTTGACTGAGAACAAATTTTCCTGAGCAGAATCTGGGTGGCAAATGGGAATTGCTGCAGGAGCCACAGCCAATTGTGTGGACAGGTGGGGAAGGGTAAGCCTGAAAGCTGTGCTTACTTTCTCAGCAGGGAGGCTTGTGGTTTAGGGCAAGGTCTGAGCCCCATGCACGTGCATGGGAATTCTGGATATAAACTCAACACTGTTCGTGGGGCGCAGAAGGAGTGAGACTGGCCTTGCTGGCTATGTGGGATCTGCGTGAGGTCTGTCACTGCTAGCTTTCCCTCACTTCCCTGGTGACCTGTGTTATGTAACAGGGGCAACCATATTCCACCTTGAAACATAAGTCCATTGGCCTGGGAACCATCACCCATCTCCCACAGTGGCTGCAGAAGCCCTGCCCAGGGAGAGACTGAGCTCAAGTCCACCAAACCCTGCCCCGACCTGGTGTTTTTCTCTACCCACCCTGGTAGCTGAACACAAAAGGCACAAACTCTTGGGAGCTTCATGGCCCTGCCCATCACCCGAGAAACCCAAATATTTATCCTCGCCAATTTAGACCAAGTTTATATCCCCCTTCTACTACTGCAGCTGGTGTTCTCTTGAAAGTGCCACCTCCTGGCTGGAGGTCAACCAACTCAAGCCATTACAGCAACTCATGACAGAATAACCCTGCCCAAAAGAAAGAAAAAACAACATCTAATTCCACTGCCTGCAACATCCTGGCATACCAGAGGTCCTGAGTCTGTCCACATGACAACTTCACTGCTGGCATAACCAGCATTCGACAAAACCAGCACACTAAACGAAACTATAACTATTGCAGAATTTACTTCACTCCGCTGCCACCTCCAATAGAGCAGGTGCTGGTATCCACAGTTGGGAGATCTGAAGATGGATGACATCACACTTTGCAGGCATTCTCCAGCACCAACCTAGAGCCTGGTAGCCCCACTGGGTAGCTAAACCCATAAGAGCAATAACAATCACTGCAGTCCAACTCTCAGAAAGCCCCATCCCTAGGGGAAGGGGGAGAGCACCACATCAAGGGATCACCCTGTAGGACAAAAGAGTCTGAACAGCAGCCCTTGAGTTCCAGATCTTTCCACTGAAATAGTCTACCCAAATGAGAAGGAACCAGGGAAGTAATTCTGGTAATATGACAAAACAAGGTTCTATACACCCCCAGAAGATCACAGTAGCTCCCCAGCAATGTATTCAAATCAAGAAGAAATCTCTGAATTGCCAGATAAAGACTTCAAAAGGCTATCAGGGAGATACAGAGAAAGTTAAAAAAATAACTTAAATAAATTAACAGAAAATACAGGATATGGATGACAAATTTTCCAGAGAAATAAATATCTTAAAAAACAATAACAATTTCTAGAAATGAAAGACACACTTAGAGAAATATAAAATACACTGAATAATAGACTAGAATATGTAGAAGAACTTCAGAGCTTGAAGACAAGGCTTTTGAATTAACACAATCAGACAAAGACAAAGACAAAATAATTTAAAAACATTGAACAAAGACTCCATGATATTTAGGATTATGCTAAATGAATGATATGGTTTGGCTCTATGTCCTCACCCAAATCTCATCTTGAATTATACTCCCATAATTCTCATGTGTTGTGGGAGTGACCCAGTGGGGATAATTTGAATCATGGGGGCAGTTTCTCCCATTCTGTTCTCTTGTGGTAGTGAATAAATCTCACAAGATCTGATAGTTTTATCAGGGGTTTCTGCTTTTGCATCTTCCTCATTTTCTCTTGCCACCACCATGTAAGAAGTGCCTTTCACCTCCTGCCATGATTCTGAGGCCTCCCCAGCCAGGTGGAACTGTAAGTCCAATTAAACCTATTTTTCTTCCCAGTCTTGGGTCTGTCTTTATTAGCAGCATGAAAATGGACTAATATAGTAACATTGGTACCAGGAGTTGGGTGTTCCTGAAAAGATACCCAAAAATGTAGAAGCGACGTTGGAACTGGGTATCAGGCAGCAGCTGGAACAGTTGAAGAGCTCAGAAGAAAAGAGGAAAATGTGGGAAATTTTGGAACCTCCCAGAGGCTTGTTGAATGGCTTTGACAAAAATGCTGATAGTGATATAAACAATAAGATTGAGGCTGAGGTGGTCTCAGATGGAGATGAGGAACATGTTGGGAACTGGAGCAAAGGTGACTCTTGTTGTTTTAGCAAAGAGACTGGTGGCATTTTGCCCCTGACCTAGAGATTCGTGGAACTTTGAACTTGAGAAAAATGATTTAGCATATGTGGTGGAAGAAATTTCTAAGCAGCACAGCATACAAGAGATGACTTGGGTGCTGTTAAAAGCATTGCATTTTAAAAGGGAAACAGAGCATAAAAGTTCAAAAAATTTGCAGCCCAATAATGCAGTAGAAAAGAAAACCCCATTTTTTGAGGAGAAATTCAAGCTGGCTGCACAAATTTGCATAAGTAACAAGGAGCCAAATGTTAATCCCCAAGACAGTGGGGAAAATGTCTCCAGGGCATGTCATATGTCTTCAAAGCAGCCCCTCCCATCATAGACCTGGAAGCCTAGAAGGAAAAATGGTTTAGTGAGCCAGGCCCAGGATCCCCATGCTGTGTGCAGCCTAGGGACTTGGTGCCTGTGTCCCAGCTGCTCCAACCATTGCCAAAAGGGGCCAAGATACAGCTTGGCCCATGGTTTCAGAGAGTGCAAGCCCCAAACCTTGGCAGCTTCCATGTGGTATTGAGCCTGCAGGTGCACAGAGGTCAAGAATTGAGATTTGGGAACCTTCACCTAGATTTCAGAAGATATATGGAAACACCTGGATGCCCAGGCAAAAGTTTGCTGTAGGGGTGGGACCCTCATGGAGAACATCTACTAGGGCAGTGCAGAAGGGAACTGTGGGGTCAGAGGCCCCACACAGTCCCTGTTGGGCACAACCGAGCGGAGCTGTGAGAAGTAGGGCCACCATCTTCCAGATCCCAGAATGGTAGATCCACCAGCAGCTTACACTGTGCACCTGGAAAAGCTGCAGGCACTCAACACCAGCCTATGAAAGCAGCCAGGATGGGGCTATACCCTGCAAAGCCACAGGAGTGCAGCTGATCAAGACTATGGGAACCTACCTGTTGCATCAGTATGACCTGGATGAGACATGGAGTCAAAGGAAATCATTTTGGAGTCTTAGAATTTGACTGCCCCTCTTGATTTTGGACTTGCATGGGTCCTGTAACCCCTTTGTTTTGGCCAATTTCTCCCATTTGGAACAGATGTATTTACCTAATATGTGTACCCATATTGTATCTAGAAAGTAACTAGCTTGCTTTTGAGTTTACAGGGTCATAGACAGAAGGGACTTGACTTGTCTCAGATGAGACTTTGGACTGTGGACTTTTGGGTAAATGCTTAAATTAGTTAAGACTTTGGGGGACTTCTAGGAAGGCATGATTGGTTTTGAAATGTGAGGACATGAGATTTGGAGGTGTTTAGAGTGGAAAGATATGGTTTGGCTCTGTGTCCCCACCCAAATCTCATATTGAATTGTACTCCCATAATTCCCATGTGTTGTGGGAGGGACTCAGTGGGAGATAATCTGAATCATGGGATGGGTTCCCCCGTACTGTTCTCTCGTGGTAGTGAATACATCTCACAAGATATGATGGTTTCATCAGGGGTTTCTGCTTCTGCATCTTCCTCATTTTCACTTGCTGCTGCCATGTAAGAAGTGCCTTTCACCTCCCACCATGATTCTGAGGCCTCCCCAGCCATGTGGAACTGTAAGTCCAATTAAACCTCTTTTCTTCCCAGTTTTGGTTATTTCTTTATCAGCAGCATGAAAATGAACTAGTACAATGACCAAGCCTAAGAATAATTGATATTCCTGGTGAATAAGAGAAATCTAAAAGTTTGGAAAACATTTGAGGAAATAATGAAAACTTCCCTGGCCTTGCTAGAGATCTACACATCCAAATACAAGAAGCCCAATGCACACCTGGGAAATTCATCACAAAAAGATCATCACCTAGGCACATAGTCATCAAGTTATCCAAAGTCAAGATAGAAGAAAAAAATCTTGAGAGCTGTGAGGCAAAAGCATCAAGTAACCTGCAAAGGAAAACCTATCAGATTAACAGCTGATTTCTCAGCAGAAACCCAACAAGCCAAAAGGGAGTAAAGTCCTATCTTTAAATTCCTCAAAGAATTGCCAGCCAAGAATTTTGTATCCAGCATAACTAAGCTTCATAAATGAAGGAGCAATAAAGTATTTTTCAGACAAATAAATGCTGAGAGAATTCTCCAATACCAAGCCAGCACTATAAGAAATGCTAAAAGGAATTCTAAATCTTGAAACAAAATCTCAAAATACACCAAAATATTAGTGTATTTTGAGATTAGAGCATAAATCTCACTGGGTCTATAAAGCAATAACACAATGGGGGAAAAAAAGCAATGTATAATACAATGAAAAAAGAAACAAGGTCTCTAGCACACTAGATAAAACAGTACTTCACACCTCAATACTAACATTGAATGTAAATGGCCTAAATATTCCACTCAAAAGATACAGAATGACAGAATGAATAAAAATCCACCAACCAAGTATCTGCTGTCTTCAAGAGACTCACCTAACACATAAGGATTCACATGAACTTAAGGTAAAGGTGTAGAAAAAGATATTCTATGTAGATGGAAACCAAAAGCAAGCAGGAGTAGCCATCCTTATATTAGACAAAACAGACTTTAAAACAAAAGTTTTAAAAGATGAAGAGGGATATTTATAATGATAAAAGGATTAGTCCAACAGGAATATATCCTAATCCTAAATATATATGCACCTAACTCTGGAGCTCCCAGATTTATTAAATGATTAGTACTAGATCTAAAAAATGAGATAGCAACACGATAATAGTGGGGGAATTTAATACTCCACTGACAGCACTACCCTGGTCATCAAGACAGAAAGTCACAGAAACAATGCACTTCAACTATACTTTAGAACAAATGGACTTAACAGATATTTACAGAACATTCTACCTACCAACTATAGAACACACATTCTTTTTATCAGCACATGAAACATTCTCCAAGAGAGACATATGATAGGCCACAAAACAAGTCTCAATAAATTAAGAAAATAGAAATTATATCTAGTACCCTCTCAGCCCACAGTGGAATAAAATTAGAAATTAACTCTAAAAGGAACTCCAAAAACTATACAAATGTATGAATTAAATAATTGCTCCTGAATGATCTTTGGGTCAACAATGAAATCAAGAGGGAAATTAACAAATTCTTTGAACGGAAAGATAATAGTGACGCAACCTATCAAAACCTCTGAAATATAGTAAGAACAGTGCTAAAAGGAAAGTTCATAGCATTAAATGCCTACATCAAGCAGTCTGAAAGAGCGAAAATAGACAATCTAAGGTCACATCTCAAGGTAATAAAAAAGAATAAGCCAAACCCAAATTCAGGAGAAGAAAAGAAATAATGAATATCAGATTGGAACAAAATGAAATTGAAACAAACAAACAAAAAAAGATAAATGAATCAAAATACTTATTCTTTGAAAAGATAAACAAAATTGATAGACCATTAGTAAAATTAACCCAGAAAAGAAGAGAGAATATCCAAGTAATCTCAATAAATATTCAACAAAAGCCATCTATATGCAACCACAGAAATGCAAAAGCCTACTATGAACACCTTTATGTGCACAAACTAGAAAACATAGAGATGGATAAATTCCTGAAAACCAAAATTCTCCTAGATTAAACCAGGAAGAAATAGAAACTCTCAAACAGAGCAATAATGAGTAGTGAAATTGAAACAATTTTAAAATTGCCAACAAAAGAAGTTCAGGACCAGATGGATTCACAGCTGAATTCTATCAGACATTCAAAGAAGAATTGGTACCAATTCTACTGAAATGATTCAGAAAAATAGAGAAAGAGGTAATCCTCCCTAAATCATTCTGTGAAGCCAGTATCACCCTAATAGCAATACCAGGAAGGGATATAACAAAAAAAAATAAAAAAGAAAGAAAGAAACTACAGACCAATATCTCTGATGAACATAGATGCAAAAATCCTCAACAAAATACTAGCTAACCAAATTCAACAACATATCAAAAAGGTAATACACCATGAGCAAGTGGGTTTGTTTCTTTCTTTTTTTTTTTTTTAGATGGAGTCTTGCTCTGTCACTCAGGCTGGAGTTCAGTGGCACAATCTCAGCTCACTGCAACCTCTACTCTATGGTTTCAAGCAATTCTCCTGTCTTAGCCTCCCTAGTAGCTGGGACTACAGGCACCTGCTCCATGCCCAGCTAATTTTTTTAGTAGAGATGGGGTCACACCATGTTGGTCAGGCTTGTCTCAAACTCCTGACCTCAGGTGATCCACCTGCCTCAGCCTTTCAAAGTGCTGGGATTACAGGCATGAGCCACTGCACCTGGCCTGAGTGGGTTTCATACCAGAGATGCAAGGATTGTTTAACATATGCAAGTCAGTATTTATGATAAATCACATAAACAGAATTAAAAACAAAAATCATACGATCATCTCAATAGATACAGAAAAAGCATTTGACAAAATCCAGCATCGCTTTATGATTAAAACCCTCAGCACAATCAGCATAGAAGGCACATACCTCAAGGCAATAAAAGCCATCTATAACAGACTCACAGCCAACAGTATACTGAATGGGGGAAGAGTTGAAAGCATTCCCCCTGAGAACTGGAACAAGACAAGGATGCCCACTTTCACCACTTCTATGCAACATAGTACTGGAAGTCCTAGCCAGAGCAATCAGAGGAGAGAAAGAAATAAAGGGCATCCAAAACAGTAAAGAGAAAGTTAAACTGTTGCTGTTCACTGATGATACGATCCTATACCTAGAAAACTCTAAAGACTCATCCAAAAAGCTCCTAGATCGGATAAATGAATTCAGTAAAATTTCAGAATACAATATAAATGTATGCAAATTAGTGGCACTGCTATACACCAACAGCAACCAACCTGAGAATCAAATCAAGAACTCAAACCCTTTTACAACAGCTGCCAAAAAAAAAAATTTTAGAAATATACTTGTAGGGTCTGGCCCTACTAGGGTCATGGGGTGTCCCCTATCACTGTGCCAAGGTGCTGGATCCGAGAAATAAGGAGACAGGACACCAAAGGACTGAATGAGAGCAGCTGGGCTCGGGGGGCCAACACCACCTACAAGCGGAGATAGGCAAGGCCCTGAGCATCCAGGCGTGTCTGTATTTATTAGGTACAAGATGGGGGGAAGCACAGGGAGCGATGTCATCTTAAGGACAGTAATAGGGTCAAGACAATCACATGTGCAATAAGCAAAGGGCCCACCCCAATTAGGTTGCTGAGACAAGGAGGTGGTCAGCATACAGCAAAGGGTCCACCCCTAAGGAGGTGGGCAGTGTGCAGTAAGGAGGGTGCAGCATGCAACATCTCTTATCTAAGGGCGGGCTACTTCTAAGAATTTCTAAAGGAGGATGCTCTGAGTCAGCACAGTAGCAACAGAGCTGACAGGGTATACAGCCACCTAGGCACGATTATACCGGAGGGGTTTTAAGCCCTCGGATGCTCGCAGGCTTGCAGACCTGTGGCCAGCTTTCCACAAGAACTGGATGCAAGGTACTGCAACTCCTTTGCAGGAGGAGTGACTCTTGCTCCAAGCCTGCTATACAGCAGGTATCTTTACAATACTAAACGCTGCTACCTGGGCCAGCCTGCCATGTAGTGCATGCCCTTTCAGGCAGGGGCACTACTGCTTGGGCCATAGATTCTTCTCCTGGTCTAACTGTTTTCCCTTATTTCATGCTCTGTACCTTGTCCACTCTAGACATTCCTCCAACTAAAAATTAAGATATAATTATATATATGTGTGTGTGTGTGTGTGTGTGTGTGTGTACACACACGGGAATAACTGAAGCATAAGATATTCTTGTCCAGTGGCAGGCTCTGGGAAAGGGGCAGCAGGCGGCATGTCCGGCCGGGAAGGTGGCAAGAAGAAGCCCCTGAAATGGCCCAAGAAGCAGGCCAAGGAGATGGACGAGGAAGATAAGGCTTCAAGCAGAAACAAAAAGAAGAGCAGAAGAAACTCGAAGAGCTAAAAGCAAAGGCCGCGGGGAAGGGGTCCCTGGCCACAGGTGGAATTAAGAAATCTGGCAAAAAGTAAGCTGTTCCTTGTCCCAGAGGAGATGGTGACCCTTTATTTCATCCCTATTTAAACATCTGTATTCCCTGCCATAGCATCTTTTGCCACCTATAGCTGGAATTAAGTGTTGTCTTGGAGCTGTTGTATATTTAAGAATAAACTTTTGTATTAAAAAAAAAATAGATATTCTTCTGGCACTAATTGTTCCTACTATAAACTAATATAAGATTATATATAAAGGATTATATAAAAGGAATCAACTGAATAGCAACACTATAGACTAAGATATTCTTCAGGCACTAATTGTGCCAGGGGTCTGCGTACCTGTCCTTCCTCGGTGCCCAGAAGGGGAATTACCCACACCTTGTCTCTACTAAGAATACAAAAAATTAGCTGGATGTAGTGGCACATGCCTGTAGTCCCAGCTGCTTGGGAGGCTGAGGCAGGAGAATCACTTGAACTCGGAAGTTAGAGGATGCACTGAGCTGAGATGGTGTCACTGCACTCCAGCCTGGCGACAGAGCAAGACTCCATCTCAAAAAAAAAAAAAAAAAAATTCTAAATCTCCCACTGCAACTGTAGACTTGTCTATTTGTTCTTGTGTATCTGTAATAGATACTCCTTTATACATCTTCTAACAACATTTCTGGGTAGATACACGCATTGAACTTTCATATTTTTGGAGCAACAAAACCTTTTATCATAAGGAATTCTGCGTGTCTCTAGGAATGTTCTTGGATGGTGCTGTGTGACACTGGAACCTGCTTTTCCTTGTGGAGTCTCTGCATCTCATGGGCAGCCTTAGGTATCTTTGGGTGCCAGTGTTCCCCTTTACCTGGCACGGAGCCTGAAGGCACCCAGTGAAGGCCAAACAGACAACTGAGATCCTTCTCAACACTGTTAAAGTACACCCAGATTACAGCTCCATCACAATTCATAACACAATATCCATCTGAGTTTTGAAATGTATTAAACTACTCCAAGAATGCAAGGGTGAGAGGAATACTGTCTCCTTCTATGGGCTTACCCGCCACCCATGGCCAGTCTGGATACCAAAGACTGGTTTCCCCTGGCCGCTGGATGTGGGTACTTAGTGCTCTCAGCCTTGTGCCCTTACTGGCACCTCAACTTCCTCTTTTCATGAGCCCAACAGCCAGAGTTGCCTGCATTCCAGAGGACTGCTTCCTGCTTTCCCAGAGCCCGATGACTAGCTCTAGTACCAGCCAAAAGTACAGAGCAGAAGCACTACAGCCCCACTAAAGGCTGACCCTGAAAGGCAGTACTAAAGGAAAGTCTTCCCAGTGGCAGAATTTAAGGCAGTATATTGGCCTATTTCTGGGTCTGGAATGAGAGTTGACAAGACGCATGCTTTCACACAGATTCATCAAAAGTTGCCTATGGCTTGGCTGGATGGTCAAAAATGTGGGAGGAACCAGAGTGGTAACAAGGAAACCTGGGAAAGGGCATACGGATAGACCTCTCTGAAAGGATTGTGTCCCATGTGAACACCTATCAAAGGTGATCCACTAGAAATAAGGTGGACAAAATCACACACTCTAAAGATACCTGTCACTTTTTCTAGCTACCTCAGTGCTTGCTCAATGAGCCCATTAAAAAATGTTCATGACAGCAGGGTAAAGGCTATGCATGGGCTCAGCAATAAGAACTCTCCCTTACCAAGGCTGACCCAGCTAACATTACTGCTGGGCCTAATCTCCTGAAAGCAGAAATCAGCACTGAGCATCCAATATGGCGCTATTCCTTAGAGGAGACCAGCCAGCCATGCTGTAATGGGTCCTCTTCTATAACAAAATCGTCAGACTCATCCTCACCAGAAAAGACTCATGTTCTGGTGTGGATCTGCCAGTTAGGCTTCTGCTGGCACCACCATCCAAGGACTTACAACATGCTTTATCAGTAGTCATGGCCTCCACACAATGCAGTTTCTAAACAAGAAAGGCATTTCACTGCAGAGGAAGGGCAACAATGGAAGCATGTCCTTGCAATCGACTGGTCCCATCACACACCACATCGCTCAGAAGCAGCCGATCTACATGAAAAGTGGAATCGCCTACTGAAAACCCAGTTATAGGGCCAAATGGGAGACAACTCTTAGAAAGGAATTCTGTCTCATAGGTCAAGGTATACGCTTTGAGTCAGAAAGCCTTCCATGGTACTGTCTCCCCACCACCAGAATATATGGGTCCAAGAACTGACGGGTAGGCTGGGTGTGATGGCTCACGCCTGTAATCCCAGCACTCGGGAGGACAGGATGGGAGGATCATTTGAGGTAAGGAGTTTGTGACCAGCCTGGCCAACATGGTGAAACCCCATCTCTACTAAAACACAAAAAATTAGCTAGGTGTGGTGACACATGCCTGTAATCCCAGCTACTTGGGAGGCTGAGGAAGGAAAATGGCTTGAACTGGGAAGGAGGAGGTTGCAGCGAGCCGAGATTGCACCACTGCACTCCAGCCTGGGTGACAGAGCAAGACTCCATCTCAAAACAAACAAACAGATCTTGAGGGGAGATATCCAAGATGGCCAATTAGCAACAGCTCAGGAATGTAGCTCCCAGTGAAAGCACAGAGAACGAGTGGACGCTGCAGTCTCTGATGAATTTTTGTTGCCCACAGACCGGGAGATTCCCAGCAGAGGAGCCACACGGGTCACCAGCATGACTCTTTTGGCCAGCACGGCTGTTTTGCCAGTGCCCCAGCACGGCGCTTCCTGGTGCAGAGTATACGGACGGACGGGCTCAGCTGGTCCCATCCCCACAAGGAAAACAGTAATTGGAAGTGCTGAGGACTGAGAGTTTCACAGCAAGCACAGCGAACCCGGGAAGGTCCAGCTCTGTGGGGAACGGGTATCCGCCAAAGAAAAACTAATAAACAGAAAAACTTCATCACCAGGCGGAGAGAGATCCAAGATAGCCACGTAGCAGCAGCTCAGGATTGTAGCTCCCATTGAAAGTGCAGAGAGTGAGTGGATGCCGCAATTGCAGATGAATTTTTGATGCCCACAAACTGGGAGATTCCCAGCGAAGGAGCCACACGGGTTGCCAGCGCGACTCTTTTGGCTGGCACGGCGCTTCTCGCTGCGGAGTGTATGGGACTGGGTGCCCTTTTAGTCGGGCTCGGCTGGTCCCATCCCCACAAGGAGAACAGCACTTGGAAGCGCTGAGGACTGAGAGCAAGCACAGCTGAACCCAGGAAGCACAGCAAGCACAGCTGAACCCGGGAAGGCCGAGCTCTGTGGGGAAGGGGCATCCGTCGAAGGAAAACTAAGAAACAGAAAAAACTTCATCACCAACAAGCCGGATGTTCACTCAGAGACCCAATCTGAAAGTCGGCAATCACAAAGACGACAGGTGGATAAATCCACAAAAATGGGAAGAAACCAGTGCAAAAAGGCTGAGAACACCCGAAATCAGAATGCCTCTCCTCCTACAGGGGATCTCAGCTCCCCATCAGC
>CAUYQU010033149.1:0-13731 GCA_963574635.1 Cheracebus regulus
TCCTTGTGGGGATGGGACCAGCGGAGCCCGACTAAAAGGGCATCCAGTCCTGTATACTCCGCACTGAGAAGCGCCGCGCTGGGGCGCCAGCAAAACAGCCACCCCGGCCAAAAGAGTCACGCTGGCGACCCGTGTGGCTCCTTCGCCGGGAATCTCCCAGTCTGTGGGCATCAAAAATTCGTTTGCAATTGCGGCATCCACTCGCTCTCTGCGCTTTCACTGGGAGCTACAATCCCGAGCTGCTGCTACGCGACCATCTTGGATCTCTCCTTTTTTTTTTTTTTTTGGAGACTGAGTCTCACTCTATTGCCCAGGCTGGAGTGCAGTGGCAGTCTCAGCTCTCTGTAACCTCCACCTCCAGGGTTCAAGCAATTCTTCTGCCTCAGCCTCCTGAGTAGCTGGGATTACAGGCATGCACCACCACACCCAGCTGATTTTTGTATTTTTAGTAGAGACAGGGTTTCCCCATGTTGGCCAGGTTGGTCTCAAACTCCTGACCTCAAGTGATCAGCCCACCTCGGCCTCCCAAAGTGCTGGGATTACAGGCGCGAGCCACCATGCCTGGCCCCATCTTCTTTTTGGATTGCAATTTGTATCTTGTTGTCTTACTTAAGAAATCCTTCTGCTAACCTGATATCATCAGTTATTCTTCCTATTTTCTTGTAAAATCTCTAGTTTGATGTGAAATGGATTTGGACTTAAATGTGAAGGTGGTTCTTAATATGTCATATGAAGTAAGATTTATTTTTCCCCCTTATGAGTATGAAATATCCAGTTGTTTGGGATATTTCCCTATTGATCTGCACAGCTGTGTCTCCTTCAGAACATGCCTCTACAGGCCTCAGTTCAGGGCTCTCTATTCTGTTCCACTGGTCTGTAGTTGTCTTCTCCTAATCTAATACCATTCTGTCTTAATGCCTGCAGCTTTCATAAGTTTTGATATGTGATGACGTAAGCCTCCTTCCCTACTGCTTTTAAAGAGTCCTTGACTTTATACTTAAGAATCCACCTGGGATTTTTATTGGAATCGCATTTAATCTATAGAATATTCTGGGAGAACTGACATCTTTGCGATACTGACTTTTTCTTTGATAAACATGGTATGCCTCTCCTTTTGTGTCATCTTTAATGCCTTTCAGTATAGTTTTGTGATTTTCTTCATAGAAGTTCTTTATTTAATTTATCCCTTGGTTCTTGTATGTGTTGTCATTTACTATTGAAACAATATTTTAAATTCTAACTCTTTGTTGCTAAGATGTAAAAATCCAACTGACTATATATTTTCTCTACATTTTTGCCAAAATACAAAATCATTTCAACTGTGAAAAACATTAATAGTTTGATTTCTTTCTTTCTAAACCCTATACTTTTTAATTCTTTCTCATCTTACAGTTACATCAATATTTTTGAAGACTGCTTATATTAAATGTGTCTTTTATGATTTGATCAGTCTCCTTTTTTGAGCACATTCATAACTAATTACTTAGAAAAACTTCCTAAATGTGTAACTGCTGATGAAAGGAATGCAGAGTCTTAAGGTTCTTAATGTATATTGTCAAACTGTGCTTCAGGAAAGTTTTACATGTTAGCAATCTCATCACCACTTTATGAGAGTCCTTTTTCTCCACACCCTTTCCAGTTCCAGGAATTTCTATGCTTTTTAATGTTTATCAATAGTAATTCTTGGCTGGGCATAGTGGCTCACTCCTGTAATGCCAGCACTTTGGGAGGCCGAGGTGGGTGAATCACTTGAGGTCATGAGTTTGAAACCAGCCTGGCCACCATGGTGAAACCCTGTCTCTACTAAAAATACAAAAATTAGCCAGACGTGGTGGCACACACCTGTAGTCACAGCTACCTGGGAGGCTGAAGTGGGAGAATCTCTCGAATCCAGGAGGCGGAGGTTGCAGTGAGCTAAAATGGCCCTACTGGACTCCAGCCTGGGCAACAGAATGAGACTCCACCTCAAAAAAAAAAAAAGTAATTCTTTGTCAAATATTTTACAGATACTTTTTTAGTTTTCCCATTTTATTTACATTTTATGTATATGATGTTTTTGATGTAGTGGAATTTTAACATTACTTACAATCAAATCTGTCAGTATTTTCCCATGTTGCTTTTGCATTTGGTGCCATGTTAGAAACTCCAGTCCTCACTCAAGCATCCACAGTTATTTCTGTCTATTATTGTTATATTCTCCTTTTATATATCATAGTGGTTAGAAACACGAGCTTTGCTCTCTTGTGGTTCTAGATTTCATTCCTGATTCTACCAACTATTAGCTCTATGATTCTGGCAGTTTCCTTCATTTCTTTTTTCTTTTTCTTTTTTTTTTTTTTTTGAGAGGGAGTCTCTCTCTGCCACCAGGCTGGAGTGCAGTGGCACGATCTCGGCTCACCGCAACCTCGGCCTCCGGGTTCAAGCGATTCTCCTGCCTCAGCCTCCTGAGTAGCTGGGACTACAGGTGCGTGCCACCATACCCAGCTAATCTTTTGTATTTTTAGTAGAGATGGGTTTCACCATGTTAGCCAGGATGGTCTCCATCTCCTGATCTCGTGATCCGCCCTCCTCAGCCTCCCAAAGTGCTGGGATTACATGTGTATGCCACCACGCCTGGCCCAGGTCTCTTTAAAAAATGTTTATCCCGTTACTCCACAATCATTCTATCCTTTCCTTATTAAATTGAAATGCTTTCTTTGAAAATTTGAAAACTATCCTTATCAGTCTGTTTTCAGACTTTCACTTCTGATCCATTAATCTGCCTGAAATACTGCATCAATTATACATATTTATTGTTGATTTATGGTTTTTAAAAAATATTTGAGGGCTGGGCACGATGGCTCATGCCATTAACCCTAGTGCTTTGAGAGGCCAAAGTGGGAGGATCACTTGGGGCCAGGAGTTGAAGACCAGCCTGAACAATGTGGCAAGACCCTGTCTCTATTAAAAAAAAAAAAAAAAAAAAAACATATTCTCTGGGTGTAATGATGGCTGTCTGTGGTCCCAGTTACTCCAGAGGCTGAGGCAGGAGGATCCTTGAGCCCAGAAGGTCAAGTCTATAGTGAGCTGTGATTACTGCACTCCAGCCTGGGTGACAAAGCACCATATTCACTGTCTCTAAATATATATATATATATATATATATATATATATATATACACATATATATACATATATATTTTTCTTTGTTACCCTTTCAAAATTTTTTATTGCCCATCCTAATTTAACTACATTGTGATCTCAGAAATATGACCTGTATTTTTTTGTGTCCTAATAACATACTCAATGTTACAAATATTTATAAATATGCTATGGCATTAGCAAAGGTTGTACATTCTCGCTTCTCTCTATGTATATATGCATACATATATAAAATACATATGTTAAAATCCTTCAGGCCAGGCATGGTGGCTCATACCTATAATCCCAGCACTTTGAGAGGCCAAAGCAGGCAGATCACTTGAGCTCAGGAATTCAAGACCAACCTGGGCAACATGACAAAATCCTGTCTCTACAAAAAATAAAAAATTAGCCAGGGGTGATGGCTTGTGCCTCTGGTCCCAGCTACTTGAGAGGCTGAGGTGGGAGGATTGCTTGAGCCTGGGAGGCGGCAGAGGCTGCAGTGAGCCAAGATCTTGCCACTGCACTCCAGCTGGGACAACAGAGTGAGACCCTGTCTCAAACCAAAAAAAAAACCTTCATACTTTATTCTTTTCCATTGAGTTTGTCAATTTCTGAGATTAAAATCCCCCACTGTGATTTGGATTTGCCCATTCTCCTTTGCATATACAAGAATTTTGCTTTCATTTAGTGCATTAAAGCTCATGGCTGATCTCTTCTTGGTGGATTGATCAATTTCTAGCATTAGACTTTTAGCCTGAATTATGTCTGTTAATATTGTGACACTTGGCATTTTTTATTTTGTTAATCACATTTTTTTAAAGCCCCAGAAATCCTCCTTATCTGGTTGATCCTTTTACATAGCAGCTGCCAATATCCTCTGAAGCCTCCTGAGAATTACCTCCTCCCTTTGTTAAACAATTCATTTCCTCTGGAGTCAGCTGACTTATTTTCCTTGCCCCCTCTCATTCATGCTGGTGGCTTCCACATGTCACAGGTGGCCTCCAGTTGTTTTGTGAAGGAAGGAATGGGTGGTTTAGAGAGAGAGGTGGTCAGCAGGCTGTCCCCGGCAATTGTGTGCTTCGTCTCCTCTGAGATCCACTTTCCTGAATGGGAGGTTTTGTTTCATTGAATGTCATTCACGAACGTTTTAAAAAACTTTGACCTGTGGCCAGGTGCAGTGGCTCACTCCCTGTAGCTCCAGCACTTTGGGAGGCTGAGGCAGAATTGCTTGAGGCCAGAAGTTTGAAACCAGCCCTGGCAACATCAGAGTCCCTGTTTCTAGGAAGAAAAAAAAAAATTAAAATTAGCCGGGCGTGGTGGCGTGCACCTGTGGTCACAGCTACTTGGGAGGCAGAGGTGGGAGGATCAATTGAGCACAGGAGCGGGAGGTTGCAGTGAGCTATGATTGCCACTGGGCGATAGATAGAGTGAGACCTGTGTCTAACTAAACAAAAAACTTTGACCTTTATGGAGAGTTCCATTTCTTTAGAATGTGATGACAGAATGTTCCCCTGGGAGAGGCACTATGCCACCTGCTGCCTGCTTCACAGGGTAGCTGAAAGGGGGCAGCAGCTGGTCTCCTCCTACTGAAGCAGTTCTTAAGCTCATTACCTTCCTAATTGCCCCATCCCCTGCATTGGTGCAGCCCAAGACTGGAATTTCCCTGCATCTGCCCTTCCCTTCTCGATGCTTCTGTGAAAATGCCTTGGGTTGTTATTTCCTTTCCTCTCGTCAATATCATCATATCTTCATCGACTTTCCAGGAATTCCTCATTATTTCTGGCCTGCTTGTTTTCCAGCACTATTGTGGATTCATTCTATATAATTATCTTTTTTTTTTTTTGTCTTTTTAAGAGATTTGTGTGGGAAAGGAGACTGATGAGAGTGCTTAGCCTGCTATCTTGAGCTAATCCTAAAAGCAGTCTCAATTCTATAAAACAGTATGTACATAGAAGTAATACCAGAGGCTAGTACACCAAACTATATATATTTTTTCTTTTCTTGAGACAAGGTCTCACTGTGTTGTCCAGGCTGGTCTTGAACTCCTGAGCTCAAGCGATCCTCCTGCCTCAGCCTCCCAAAGTGCTGGGATTACAGGTGTGAGCCACTGTGCTCGGCCAGACCCAACTATTAACAAGCAGTTACTTTGGGATAATGATTTTATGCTTGATTTTCCTTTTCTTTTCTGTGCTTTTCTGTCTCTTCTTCACTTTTGTTTTAAAAAGTTTTTTTTTGCAAAGTAAGGTAGCCAGTGGTGGATCCCCGCTAATACCTTTGAGAAGATGGAGGACCTTAAGTTAAGAGTAAGATATTTATCAACCATAACAAGTTCGCCAAAGAGCCCTTGGTCCTCCTGTTGAGATCAGTGATCTTCAGACCTGCATGGCCATCTTAACATTCAGGTTCCTGGGCCCCAGGTACTGAACCAAAAACTCTAAGGGCGGAGCTCAAGAATCTGTTTTTGAAACCCCCACCAGTGAACCTGATGGTCATTTATTATCTATTGGCAACCACTGATTTAGAGCACTTGTTTCCAAATACAGTCCCTTGTACTTGCCTAAATTAAAAATCTTCTAGGCTGGGCGCCATGGCTCACACCTGTAATCCCAACACTTTGAGAGACTGAGGCAGGCAGATCATCTGAGGTCAGGAGTTCGAGACCAAGCTGGGCAAATTATGAAACCCCATCTCTACTAAAAATACAAAAATTAGCTTGGCATGGTGGTGCATGCCTGTAGTCCCAGCTACTCAGGAGACTGAGGCAGGAGAATTGCTTGAACCCGAGAGACGGAGGTTGCAGTGAGCTGAGATCGCACCACTGCACTCACAAAACAAAAAACGGCAACAAAAACAAAATCTCCCACCACTTTTCTGCCTACTTTCTCACACTTGCAAGGTCTCCCTCTAGTTTATCTCCACCAGTTGGAGCACTCGCTCCCATGTACACTTGTTCTTCCAGATTACTTGTGAAAACACGGAAATTATACTGAAATGTATTAAAGTCTAAATGTTGAAAATGTCTTTAAGTTATTCAGAATGTCTATAATGGAAAACTATAATTCTACTCCTTTACACTGAGCTGCCCTTTCATGGGTAAAAAGGTCTCTCAAGAAACTGAGCATATATTTCTACATCCAGAGCAATGTCTGTTTCTTCCTCTTTTGATTTTCATTTCTAGCCAGTTTCCTTTTCTTGACCAGACAGCCCCAAGTCCTGTGAGGACTCCAAGGAAAAGAAAATAGGCTTAGGCTTCTTAAAACCTCCCAGCATGAACATTGACCAGCTATTCTTCACTCACCATTTATTAGACACAAATATCTTTACTTACATTTTCATTAGTTCTTCTCTCATCAGATTCTAGCAGCTTACATTCTGGAATGCTGACATCATTAGTGGGCATGCGTGGTGTTATTCGGGAGCTTGTGTCCAGGTTTATTGGTTCCTCATTCACCTAAACCAACATCTATTGAGTGAATGCTGTGTGCAACACTTTGCCAGACACTAGATGCACTTGACAGTTTGCAGAACAGGTTTCTCATCATCATATGTAGCCAGCCTGCCCACAACGCTGGGAAGCAGGTGGCAGTGGCGTTATCACCACGACCTTCATTGTGTAGATGAGGAAACAGGGTCTTGGGAAGATTAAGAAACTTATCCAAGGTCACACAGCTTACAAGTCTCAGAGGCTGGCCTTAAACCCAGGCCCCCTGACCACAAATCCTATTCACTCACCAGTATGCCACCCCACCAACTTCCTATGGCAGGGAGATGGGCTCCTGGCCTTGACCGCAGTTTGGAAATGACTCCATACCCATTTCCCTTCACTTCTTGACTTATGGTGGAGTGCTGGTTCTCCAGGTCAGCTCACATGTATTGACAATTGCAAAGAAGCCTGTTATAAGAATTTGTGCTGGCCGGGCACAGTGGCTCACACCTGTAATCCCAGCACTTTGGGAGGCCAAGGCAGGTGGACTGCTTGAGCCCAGAAGTTCAAGACTCGCCTTGGCAACATAGTGAGACTCCATCTCTACAAAATAAGTTTTAAAATGGCCAGGCGTGGTGGCATACGCCTGTAGTCCCAGCTACTTGGGAGGCTGAAGAGGGAGGATCACCTGAGCCTAAAGAGGTTGAGGCTGCAGTGAGCCAAGATTGTGCCACTGCACTCCAGCCTGGGCAACAAAGTGAAACTCTGTTTCAACAATAACAAAAAGAGAATTTGTGCCTCTATTATCAAAAACCATCTCAGTAGGGCCAGAGGGGGCAGTGGGTGAGTGCCAGGAACCTTCTTCTTTCCCTGTCAATGCCCTGGGAACTGGTATTTGTAGAAACTGCAAACATGTAGCCTCCTATGGTCACGATGGCTTGTTTTCCATTTAGTCTCCTGGAGGAAGACTCTGAGGAGGAGGGAGACTTGTGTCGCATCTGTCAGATAGCTGGGGGTTCCCCGACCAACCCCCTCCTGGAGCCTTGTGGCTGTGTGGGAAGCCTGCAGTTTGTTCATCAAGAGTGCCTCAAAAAGTGGCTGAAAGTGAAAATAACATCAGGTAGGTGGGGAAGGAAGTGCAGTGAACGTGCCACGACATGTAATTAACACGAGACACCATGGTGTGGGCCTCGGAGCCTTGTCATCAGCTTACTCTCCTCCTCAGAACAGCAACTCGGGGACACATGGCTGAGCTCTGGATTCTTGCTCATAAAAGCTGTCTTTATACTATGGTAGGGAGGGTTTTTTTTGTTTCGTTTTTCTGAGAGAAGAATCCTGGAAACAAATGCTATTGAATTCTACCGCTGCTCAAGGCCTGAGCAGAGATGCTAAGATCGACTCTTAGAAGGAAGGACAGAAAAGAAGTGGGTCAGTAGGGGAAGCTCAGCAAGCACACAGTAGCCACCCAGCTAGCAGACACCCAGCAAAATATTTCAGAAGGTCCCTCACACGAGACCCCCAACACACGCAGCCTACTTCCTTTTATTTGGGGGCAGGAAATGGGCGTCACCTAAGAAACTAAACAAAACTGCCTTTCAGCAGTAGGGATAAGAGCGCCCATCTGATTTTTGACAACCATATTAGATAAAGAGATTTCCATGTGCTGATTTTGTCAGCTCCCTAACATCTTATAATTGGGTGTGCAGCCCCTTCTCAACTCCCTGAGCAGGTTATAACCCAAATATACCCACATCGGTAGGTTGGCTGTAGTTTTCCGGGCAGAGAACAGGTTTCTTTAAAGCATGGCTTTAGGAATGAGATCAACTTTAACCTCCCACCCTCCCAAAATAATTCATGGAACATCAGGGCAAAGAGCAACTTGATCAGAAAACAGCTGCTGCTTCTTTCAGACACACCTCTCTGAAAACATATTACTCCACAGACAGATCCTGTTTCTCCCCTCTTCCACATCCTTCTCCTTAGCCGTCACTACTCCAGGCTGCAGGGAGACTTAGAGATTTACCCTGTCCCCAGGAGATGTTGCTACACCCCCTCACCAAGGACAGCACATCATTGAATTACAGAATGAACACGTGGGGTGATCATATTAACTGTCTCATCCATGGGGCCTGTTTTACATAACTTCCCTAGCATAAGAAATATAAGACCACTGATCAAGATCCTTAAATGCATATCCATATAATGAGCAAAGTATTCAGTCCTTCAGAGACCGAAGAAACGAGTGGAGTCTGGTTGCTAATGACTCCGCCATGCAATGCTATATCTTTCTAGAAATTTGGGCCAATTAAACATCTAACACAGAAAAAGTTACCCATGGAACATGTCATGAAAATGCTGCTGTGCTCATAAATGTCAATGCTAGTAAGGGTATGTTCAGCAGGATAGATCAGAAGACATTCGGGACATTTGGTAGCCTAAAGCATTACTGAACGATGCTAAAAAAAAAAAAAAAAAAAAAAATCAAGCAAACAAAATGCAGATAAGGGATTACTTACTGTTCATCTTTGCCCTTTGAAAGCCTCTATTATTTACTGTTTCTTTATATCCCCAGTAGGGAAATAGAATGGGGGCATGAAACTGCACAAGCCCTATTTTTACCAACTACATGCAGGTAACTAATAAGTTGTCTATTTTCTAATGCATAAAATAAACACCAGTACATCATTAGTCAAAAGCCACAACTCCGGGGAAAAAGCGGCAGAATGTTTGTTTAGACATAACAGCCCAGTTCTGCATCTTCCACTCTCGCGCTGGGGAATAGGATAAAAATGCTGATCTAGAATGCCTGTTTTTATAAAAACAGCAACAAAGGAGGCCTTCTCATATTTCTTTTCCCAGATGAGTCTGAGCTCAGGCTTATGAGCTGGCCCCAGGTACTACTGTAACTAGTACCCATACCTGGCCCCTTGCTCCCTCGCTGTTCTCAGGTGGGAATGTTACCTGGGCAGAAGTAAAGGCAGATTTTTAAGCCATTGATCAAGAATAGCTTCTACCATCTATTTGGTCGTCACTAATTTATTTATTTGGACCTGTGTGAGGTCTATAAGAATTTTTTTTAAAGCCCAATATTCACTCTTTTTACAAACACCTGTGTCACAGACTCTTAGCCTCTGTGCAGCAATTCCAAGTTTATGAACCATCGTGTTTATATTTAAACAGAAGGCAAGATCTGTTATTTAAAAGTCATGGGAATTTCACTTCTATGAAGCTTGCATAATAGATGACTGTAAAGGAAATTTTTCAGCTCTCAGATTCAAGGTCATTTTCTACAGACGATGGCTGGCTTTAAAGGAAGATCATTGAAGCTCAGAACTCATAACACACACAAGTTCACTCTCAAAATACCACCTGTCCAAAGTGCTAACACAAACAGACCCATGGTTACATGTACCATATAAATCTTGATCTAATTTAAGGAGCAGATCTTGGTGCCGTGAAGACCTGTGAGATGTGTAAGCAAGGCCTGCTGGTTGACCTGGGTGACTTTAACATGACTGAGTTCTACCAGAAGCACCAGCAAGCTCAGGTAAGAAATGTGCCCACTCTGCCTCCACGGGCTAAAGTATGTTAGAGGGGCTGAGCGGGAAGATATTCCCTCTCCCTGATCTAAAGAATGCAGAAGGCCTCTGCTGGCAGGAGTCCAACAGTATCCATCTAGCTCACTTCTTTCAGAAGACCTGCCACTAAATTGGAATATTAGAGAGTTAAAAAGTCTTTTTTTTTTTTTTTTTTTTTTTGAGGCAGGGTCTCCCTCTGTTGCCCAGGCTGGAGTTCAGTGGCACGATCTCACTGCAACCTCTGCCTCCCGGGTTCAAGCGATCTTCCTGCCTCAGCCTCCCAAAAAACTGGGAATACAGGTGTGCACCACCACGCCTGGCTAATTTTTGGATTTTTAGTAGAGACAGGGTTTCATCATGTTGACCAGCCTGGTCTTGAACTCCTGACCTCAAGTGATCCGCCTGCCTCAGCCTCCCAAAGTGCTGGGATTACAGGCATGAGCCACTGCACCTGGCCAAGACTTGGAAGTCTTGTTTGTCCTGGGTTGAGTTCACCCTGCTGTTGGGGACAAAAGTAAGAAGCTTCAGTGGGCAACTGGACACCCAGAAATACCAAAAAATTCTGGCAAGCTCCACACCCACATTTGCAGAAGTAAGTTAATAACAAGAGAAAAAAAATATCAAGGTCTTGGAAGAAATGGTCCCCAATTTAAATATCAAGTAACTCTGGGATAAGAAGGAACTTATCACACCTGTAATTCCAGCACTTTGGGAGGCCGAGGCGGGCGGATCACCAGAAGTCGGGAGTTCAAGACCAGCCTGGCCAACATGGCGAACCCCCATCTCTACTAAAAATACAAAATTAGCCAGGCATGGTGGTACATGCCTGTAATCCCAGCAACTTGGGAGGCTGAGGCAGGAGAATTGCTTGAACCCAGGAGGCGGAGGTTGCAGTGAGCCGAGATTGGCTAAAAAATTGCACTCCAGCCTGGGCAACAAGAGCCAGACTCCATCTCAAAAAAAAAAAAAAAAAAAGGAGAAGGAACTGCTTTACCTAATGTTAAATGCCTACTGGCTGATCTTTAACACCTAGTGAATAAACTCTCCTGGGGTTTTTTGACTGCATTTCTAATACTGTAAAAGAAAGTTAGTTAATCTCAGGTGATTTATGCCTGGGATAACAGCTAATCACCCAATTCTCAGGCAAACAGTCTTCCATTTAAAACTATTAAGTTGATGCAAAAGTAATTGCAGGTTTGCCACTATCAATGGTAATATCCACAATAACTTTTGCACCAACCTAATACTATTTTGTTCAATATGGAAGTCACAAGCCACTTGTGGCTAATAAGCAGGTGGCTGTCCTAATCAACATGTCCTGTAAGTGTCACATACACACCAAATTTCAAAGACACAGTACCAAAAAAAGAACGGTAAAATATCACCCAATTTTAAACACACACCAAGTTTCAAAGACTTAGTACACTTTCCAATTCAGTATGTAAAGAGCTTGAAGTTGTCACTTCATTTAAACAACAAGTAAAAAGCTGAAAAAAGTGCAAAATCAGCAACCCTTCTTAGATCCATTAAGAGAAGTGAGGTCACAGAGCAAATCACTGCCCCTAAAACTAGAGAGACAGGCAGATAGAATCACTAATCCCAGCACTTTGGGTGGGCAGTTCACTCGAGGTCGGG
Organism: Cheracebus regulus; assembly: GCA_963574635.1. Lineage (NCBI taxonomy): Eukaryota > Metazoa > Chordata > Mammalia > Primates > Pitheciidae > Cheracebus > Cheracebus regulus. The sequence continues at coordinate 11,761 of CAUYQU010033149.1, forward strand.
AGTTTGAGACCAGCCTGGCCAACAGAGCAAAACCCCGTCCTACTAAAAATACAAAAATTATCTGGACATGGTGGCTCATGCCTGTAATCACAGCTGCTCAGGAGGCTGAAGCATGACAATTGTTTGAACCTGGGAGGTGGAAGTTGCAGTAAGCCCAGATCACACCACTGCACTCCAGCCTGGGCAACAGAGTGAAAGTCCATCTCAAAAAAAGAAAAAAGAAAAGAAAAAGAAAGAATCACAACTTACCTGAGCAGACTCCTGAGCAGAAAGCTCCGTGGAAACCAGTGCTGGACAAGTAATCCTAGCTGTAATTAATGAACTGCTGGAAGCTCAGTGTAGACAAGTCTGAGAGTCAAAAACTCCAGGGGGACCCTGTCATAGGGATATCCCCACACTTTTGTGAGTTTTATCTCCAGGAGTACAACCGGGTCCCTACAGTGAATGGCAGAGAAAAATTCCTTCATGCTTCCAGCAGCAGGAGGGAGAAAGTCATCATTTTGGTGTAAGCCAGAGCTTTCCATTCTTCCTAACAAAGTTTGCCCTCAGGAGAAACTACTTAACCAGAGACTAACCTTTGGAGGTTTTATCAGAGCCCCAAACCTAACTAGAAGAAGAGAAATACTCAACTCCAGCCCCCTCTAGCCATCTTGTCCCACCTAAGGTGGGAGGGGGAGGACAGAGAAACTGAGAGGCACCTGTGGAGTTCACAGCCCAGAAGCACAAGCTCTCTCAGACTGGGACCTAGAGTCTCAAAGGACTCTAGAATGCTTCCTCTCTCCCCACACCTCACCACCACATTGCTAATAAACCGTCTATAGCAGTTCCTTTTACCCAGTACATCATGTCTGTCTACCAAGAAAAAATTATAAGGCATACTCAAAGGTGAAAAGCACAGTTTTTCACTGACCTCAGATATGGCAGGGATGTTGGAATTACCAGACCAAAACACTATGATTAATATGCCAAGAACTCTAACAAGTAAAGTAGACAGCACTCAACAACAGACGGGCAGTGTACTCAGAGGATGGAAATTCTAAGAAAAAGAAATGATTGAGATGAAAAACACTGTAACAGAAATGAAGAATGCCTTCGATGGGCTTGTTAGTAGACTGGACACAGCTGAGGAAAGAACCTCTGAGCTTGAGGATATCCCAATAGAAACTGCCGAAAATGGACAAATCAAGAGAACAAAGATTGGAAAGACAAGAAAACATAGCAGGATATCAAAGAACTTGTGAGACAACTATCCAAAAAGTGTGATAGACACATCATAGGAATACCCAGAAAGATAATAAAGAGAGAAAGGAACATGAAATATTTGAAGCAACTATGACTAAGAATTTCCCGAGGAGAGAGATCCAAGATGGCGGATTAGGAGCAGCTCAGGATTGCAGCTCCCAGTGAAGGTGCAGAGGGTGAGTGGACACTGCATTTCCAGACAGATTTTTATTACCCCCAGACCAGGAGATTCCCAGGCGGAGCAGCCCTACGGGTCGCCAGTGCGGCTGCTTTGGCTGGCGCGGCTATTTCGGCCGGCGCGGCTGCTTTGCCGGTGCCCCGGCGCAGCGGGTCTCCGTACAAAATCCACTGGTCTGTGTGCCCTTTTAACTGGCGAGTGGAGCTACGGGAAGGCAGATTAAAAAGGGGGACTGAATCAGGGAGCCAGCTCAGGAGATCCCCAGGCAAAAAAGCGCTACGAATCTCAGCGCCGCTGTTTCAGCCTGCGCAGTGTGTCCCCGCAGGGGAAATCACACAGATCCTGGCGCCTTTTCAACAGGCGACTGGAACACCTGGGAGTCGACCATTCAACTAAAAAAACAAAAGATTCTGAGACAGCGAGCCAGGTGATCAGGCTCGGCTAAAACAGCAATTGGAAGAGCTCTTGGTTAAGAGTTTCGCAGCGGGCGCAGCTGAACCCGGGACGGTCCAGTTCTGTGGGGGAGGGGTGTCTGCCATTACGGGGCACTC